>AACT01014424.1:0-11247 GCA_000149265.1 Ciona savignyi | reverse complement strand
GTAAAAAGTTTTTAGTTTAAAACCAGACGCTAGTTATAGACTGGGAGCTATTCCAATGTACTGTATTATGTTTGGTAAATTCATTTACTTTTATAGAACCCATTAATCTACTGGGTTCATCTAATTAAAACAGTTATACCATATTTTTTAATTAATGTTTCACTACACTCTATGGTAATAGCTCAACCACACATAGCGTATATTGGGACGACGCCCATGTATAGAGATGTAAAAGTGGAAACCAACCTGAAGCTTCCGTAGAAAATCAAGTTTTGTTGTAAATTCAACTCGTCGCCCTTGGTAGTATAATACTCCAGAGAAAAGAAACAACAATGTTAAATTCGAAACGATGTCAACCCATTTATCCGCATCGTATCTGTGGTTTGGTCCAATTATTTTATGCGTGTTTGTATTATTTCTATGTTCTTACCCACACGGATCTGCCTCCAGTGCCAACCTTGTGGCATGATCAATGAATATATATTGAAACGTCACAAGCACCATAATTGCGTAGGTAAAACAAACTGTAACAAGGGGTACAAGCTTGCAGAGGTTATGGGTTCGTAGAAACACTGCGCAGGTTATAACCGCCAGCATTCCGTTCATATAAAACACCTGCAACATATCATAACTGTTTTCTTTCAGGTGGTAATTTTACGGCAAATTTTAGTAGTGGAGCAGCAGGGTCACGAATTATTTGGTTTGTTCTTTGCTTTATCACTTTTCTATGTCGCTGTGTTTTGACCCGAAAAAATATAAATACATTCTGCAATAGCTTCCACATGATTGTCAGGCAATCGTCTCTCTCCACAGGAATATATATATATTACCCACCGATGGATAATTGCATGCTGAATTCTCCGGAAGATTATAATACGTAGCCGTTGACGATACCGATGTGTTGTTGGCTGTATTAGTTGAAAGATTGCAAATGAAGGTATTGAGGTAAAAGTGACCAGCCGTTCGTACCCACCCACAAGAGAGCTGGTAATAAAACGTTAGTCGGAATTCAGCTAAGCGTAAGTCAACTTACCATGTTTATTATTGCAGACACCATGTTAATAAGGAAGATAATGTATATCATTATATAACGAACATATTGGGTTTCTTGAATGTAGCAACTGAGATTTCGAATTGAATTCGGTAGATTTTCATATTCTTCAGCTACAGTTACCATGGCAATGCATGTGGCAATGACGGTTGACATAACGACTACGATGATTGGTTGTGCTGCACTGTATGAAGGTTAAATCAGATAAAAATGCAGTTATTTGAAAAACTTTTTATAAAAAAAACAACTTTCGTGGTATTATGTGCGGTTCCATTCTTACATGTTAAACACACTACGAAACCTCCTGCGTAATAATAGCCAATCGCATTGCTCAATGTAAGCTGACACGGTTTCCTCTCTTGCCAATCTATTACCGGGTTAGCACCAAATATCAATGTGTACTACACACTACGGGTATATTGCTTATTCAGCGCTCGCTACAGTAGCAATAAAAATTAATAAAGTGCCGTATCAGAAGGACAAAAGAGCCACAGGTTGTTACAAGTCACTTTGCATTGGTCAACCAAAACGTAACAATAGGAATTATTACATACCTTGGAGGTGGAAATAGAAATTGTATAATAAGAAGAAATAGCATTATGACGACACCAAGAATAAGATTTGATTTGAACAGGTCATCGCGAAGCATCGAATATCGATGTTCGAGATTGGAATCTTGGTAATAAATACTCAAACCTGCAGTGGTTATGACGTCATATAGATGTGTAATGACAGAATAAATACCAGCTTACGTTTAATGTGAGAAGAACCCAGTTGGTCAAAATTACAACTCGCGATATCTCGTTCAAGACGAGCGTTTATTTCGTCATAATCAGATCGCCGAGACACCGACATGGCGAGGTTACGGGGAAGCAGGGACAATGAAGTCACACTCTTAGTAGCCTGGTAGATCTAAATAGGATTAATCGTTATATGTTAACGTAAAGAGTGGACCAAAACAATAATATACAGATATGTAGGATAGCCGAGCAAATACAAGTTGTAGTATATAAAGTGACTGTTTGGCTGAATATAATCCACATAAATACAACACAGAGGCTTATTCTATATTAAGGCAATACTAAAATGAACCACGAAACCAACGTTATGTTTTCGCCCATTGATATTTGGGCTTCGTAGAATATTCTCGAAAGGGAGTTCAGCTCTCCAATTCACTTCCGCTCGCTTTCCTCTCCAGGCTTCCTTTTTCCCGGATGAGGTAGATACCTCCGTGGCGCCATTTAACGACATGGAATGCTCGTTCTGGTACTCTGGAAACACAACTGATATTATGACATCACAAAGGAGGTTGACAACACTAACCTGTGGCCGAAACTTCTTCGTTTGATATTTGGACGAGTTTGTTTCGGTTTCTGAGCGTTATTAACCTCCACAGTTGATTAAATGTATTTGAACTTGTCCTTTCGTCTGTGAGGCAATTATTAATTAATGCACAGTTTTGTAAGATTTTTCAAATTACCTTGTACAAGGCCCTTTTCGCTGTTAGTTTCACAACTAATACAGTCTTCTTGACGTACTGATGAAACATTTTTCGAATGGTGGTTCGGTGTTGTAGTCTAAATGATTTCAATAATAAAATTTATTTGCAGTGATTTTTTATGGTACCATCTGGTCGATTTGTTAAAAAAAAGTTTGTTAAAATAATCACATGACACAGACATTTCACCCTACAGCCAAAGGAGCCCAAAAAATCGTAAAAAGAAACTGCCGAAAAATTTAGTAGAATGTCATTAGTCATTAAATACGTTGCGATTGAACAAAGTCGACATCCCATGGTAACACTCCTTCTCTATAGTCACAATCAAGTGGTAAGCATTTCATTACGTGACTATATTTTGTATGGTTAAACAATTCGATATATTGGTAGTCGCAACTTTAAGTTTCCCATATATGACTAAACATCAGTAAAACGACATGTCAATCCAGTAAACGTAATTGTAAGAATTTAAAACAAGACAAACTTTCGTTCCATCGGAATTTATTAAAAGGAGGTGTTTATCGTCGTCCGACCACTCGCTAAAACTGGTTCTGGCTCGTCGGTCGACTATTAAGTAGGTAGTGACGTTGTTAGCTTTCAAGAATTGACTTCGTAGTTCACCAAACCCCGGCTCCACCTAACCATATTAAACACGTGTTTATCAGTATATCAAAGTGGTACAATTTATCATATACACTTTGGCCAAAACAAATTAGTAATATTTTTAACGCGGATTGTAAGTGATGATAGAAAGGAAAATATTTGTTTATAATTAGATCATAGAACCAAGTGGGTGACACAGACCAACTATTTACCTCATAATCGCCTCCGAGGCAATTAAACGTAGCTTGGGAAATGTGCACTCGTCCTGGTATTCCGCCTGCCTCCATATGGTTAGCAATATCAACGTCGTTCGACCAAACATCGAATTGCCATTTGTGGTGACCTATCACCCCGCAGAACACCGCCCCCGTGTGGATACCTGGATGATGATTTGTGTTGATTTAAAAATGCAATGTGTGATAGACATATACTGTATGTCTAATTATATCACAAAAAATATATATGTATATTGGCCTAAGATTTCTTTATATAAATAGGATTTCATATACTACCGCATATTTAAAAGTTTCGATAAGTGCTAAAACTGCTGAAGAACGAAGCATTATAAGACTGTAATATTTCTATTATCCTTTTTACAGGTTACCAAAAAACGATTAAAAAATGCAAATATGCTGGTAAATAATGGATGAACTGGATATTATAATTTGTTATAAAAAATGTTACCTATGCGCATGTCGAGCTTTTGTTTATAAAGTGTTCGAACTTTTCGAATTGCTTCGATCATTTCCAAGGCGAGGTTGACGCATGAATGAGCGTGATCGGGTCGAGGTTCAGGCAGCCCACACACGCAGTAATAACAATCGCCTAATATCTTTATTCGAAGACAATTGTGACGTTGAGCCAACCTGTCAAGAAAACGGTCAGTAGTCGACACTTTTAGAATTAATGGTTCACCCAGTTGTATTTTATCCTTGTAAAACTATTGAATACAGTTGATTACTTTTATCAGAAATAAAACAAAAACGCCAAACCAAGATGAAACAGAAAGTGAGAAGATAACATAATATATAGACTAAAAACAAACATACCCGCAAAACAAATAACTTACCCATCAAACCGAGCAAACAGTTCATTCAAGGTTGCTACGAGTTCTTGGGCGGTTAAAATCGTAGACAGTTTGGTGAACCCTTTAACATCGGCGTACAGTATACTACATAAAAGAATATTAATTGACAATTAAATTCTCTTATTGAATAGCAATGGTTACCTGACGTTGTCGTATTTATGAACGTAAATTGGGTTTCGTAAATTGCCGCCAAATTTCGGCAACAGTTCAAACGAGCCAATCGTGTTAGAGATATCATTTATCATCTGCAGCGCAATGAATCGTGGTATCACTGACAATATCAATCGCTCCTGCATATTACGTAAGTTATTATGATGTATCCATCATAACGCATTATTACGTATACTATTATAAAATTAAATGAACATACGGATGTGACGTGACTCGTTATACCTGATTAGCTGACATATCTTTTAAACGTAGCATATATGCTATATATAGCATTATGTACGTATAGGATAAAAAACTACGCGTGCCATACGCAACCAAAGTGATCGCAAATGGTCATTTCAATATGCAGTCCTGCTTGTTGTAATAACCGCTAAACTGACGTAATAAATCTTTGTTTTGTTATTGAGCCACAACTAATAATTTGGTCACACAACAGTTCCCAGCTTTAAGTATACTTAACTATAGACACGGCCGTATTACTTGGATGATATAACTATAGTAACTCCCCGAAAAATCTGATATGATGTTATTACAACGTTATTATAGAATTCATTTTTTTCCGGGATAGGTTTCGTACCTTTTATATGCTCGTTACCAAGACTATATATATATATATTGAAATCTGTATATTTATCAGTCGTTTTAACCAATCTGCCATACCACCGTGTGTAATTATATTTCAAATAATCATGACTTATTCGATTGGTTTACGTCACCTGGTTGTGGTTTTCCTTCTCCAGTTTGATTCTTGTTCGAATGCATTCCCGGGTTTCAAGGAATGTTCCTCTTCTCGATCTGTCAATCAAAAAGCTGACCCACACTCCGACCACGTGGACGCAAATCACCAGCAAAACTATCGAAGTCACGTGGTATCCAAGGGTCGTGTCGTCATCGATTTGTAAGGTAAATCCCCGAGTAAATAGATTCAACAGTGATGAAGTAATTGCGCATATCATCAACTGGTATCAAAACAAAAATTTAGACAATAATAAAAAAAGAAACATGTAACAGACGAAATACCCAGTGTAGCGGGAGTGGTATCATCGTGTACGTCACAAAGATCAGAAATAATAAAAACGTCATAACGTCGCTAAGGTGATTGACACGTGACCTCTGGATTGCTGATGACGAAAGAATAATAGCTACGTCGTATGCAGTCATGCATAACCACGATAAGACACCAAATATTCTGTAATAGAATAAAATTACAAATGGCATAAAATAAGTCGAAAACACTGTTACCTGATATATAGATAAGAATTCTTGCTTTCTTGTGACGTCATAAGAGCGACGCCAAAGAGAATAAAAAGATGACAAATAAGCAAAATTCCGTTAATCAAGCCGATTGTCAACGTCACAGTGGAAACAATTGAGTACCAAACAAACATGAGTACCTGTTATGTCATAATGAGATTTCGATAACAAACAAATAGTGACCCACCTTTATTAGAACAGCAATCACCGTAAGCGCGATAAGAAGACGTCGTTTCTCGTTCAAAAAGTATCTGTTGTACAAAGTCTCTAGTGACCCCGGTTGAAATTCATTGAACAAAGTGGGAAACAAAATCCCTCGAAACAGACATCCGAATCTGTTATGACATCATATAAGTAAACAAAGTATTGGGTTTTAGGATTGACCTAAATAGTAATTTAAATGAGGAAAAATACATCCGAATGTCGGGAAGAGTTTGACCAATCAAGGTTAAAACTTTGATCCAAAACTATAATACACTTAATCAAGTTTAAACTATTAGAACAAACTTGTCCAGTATCTCCAATTTAGTTTACGACAGTACAGGTTAAGATTGTTGTGAACATTTCGGTCGGTTATACGACAATTTGCTGTCAATTGAAAGGTTGTTAAAGAGAAACGACCGGTTGTTATCGCTTGAACCATTGGAATAATTGGTTAAACGAAAACATTATAAACGTCTCTATCATATACAATGCACTGCAATAATTTCAGTGACCTGACGAATCTAAAGATTGCTCGTAAAATACCATTTCTACTCAGAGATATCTACGTGGATAAACATACATTTCCTTTCAAACATAAACTCGAATTTCTGCAGCAGGTCACCCTATTTCATCATCATGATACAACTTACTTGTGGTCTGTGAAACTCTCGTCGTCTTGCTTCACTTGGAACTTGCGCAGGTTGGGTGAGTTTTGGGAGCTTGAATACGAGTGGTTAGGGGTAATGGGATTCACCTTGTTGCGACGTGGGGGTTCCACCGGGGTTTGGCCTGGAAAACTAAACTGGCTCCGGCGTGGTCCGGGGGTAGGGATGGCCAAACTTTTCATATCTTCTCGGCGTTTCAGTATTTTCCTGGGTAAGTAGCACTTTACAATTGTTTATATGATGTCCTGGTAGATACTCACTTGTTCATGTTTTTAATTGTCGCAATATCCGGTTGGGAGACGTTATTGCTCGGTGAGTTATGGTTAGATGCCAACATCCGAACCTGTGAATAATTATGACGTCATTTTGTGCATCACGTCACGTAGTCGCCACTTACAGCATTTTGCCACCGTCTCGTTGACAACGACACGTTGTCATTAGCGACTGACGCATCACTGCTGGTACCCCACACTGATTCTGACCGTCTGAATGACCGGATATGAGGCATCGGAAGTTCAACGCTACTACTTTCTGACATCACTCCTAGGTCACAGCCCTCAACTTTCGGAAGCGTCTTTGAATAATCAGTGTTGGTTCTGATTTCTAAGGAGCAATGCATTCTGTGAGCCGACTGTCTTTTATTGATTAATTCGTCATGAACAGGTCTGTTCTCGTGACATCACAAACAGATGATAAAGATCATGACTCTTGCGTCACGGATGTATATAAAAATAATCAAAGATCTTATCCCGATAGGCGCTGGTAAAAGCTATCGATTCCACGTAACCATGGTTACTCACCCTCTTTAAATGACGTCACATTAGATGCATTCTCCTCAGGTTCGCTGTGTTCTAAAGAATCCACGGATTTGAATGTCAGACCAGATATTCCGGAATCTTTTTTTTGTAAGTCTTCATCGTGACCAAATAAAGTACATTGTGACTTCATCGTTTGCTCTCCATTGTCATCTTGATAATTTCCATGGTAGCCATTGGTTTTGTCATAATCGAATGCAACAACAGGAGCTTGTTGCGTCATAGTTAAAATCGAGAATGATATAGAGGGAACATTGCGAGCCGGCCGAGGCAGACGGTTCGTTAATTTCTAACTCGATTAATTACAAAATAAGTGCTTATACAACGTCACAACCAGGATAGAGTGGTTTTTGTAGAATAGATCGCGGTGTCCTGATGTTTACCAAGAAAGCAATAAATCTATGCGAAGAGGTCTCGAACACTTATCGATGCGTAAATATTTAACCTCTAGAAATATCTCGAGCCTGTTTATCCCGGAAGAAAAAGCTTTTTTAATGAAATTTTGAGGACTCTTATCTTTCAGATGCAACAACTTACGTAACTGTTACGTCACAAACTGTTTTAAAATAACCTCTGCTAAACTATTACTTAAACAATTGTAAATACTTCTAAAAGTATTACTATAGTACAACTATTACTATAATAACACGTATCTATATAGTACGTAACCTTCTGCTTATACTTTTATACGATGTCATATTGTCATACAGCTGTTATTCCTCATTATCAAAATCTAATAATTCTATTTCTGTACTAGATTCAAGCCATTACATTGATGTTAAACAAACGCCATATATATTGTAAGTGTATGAGAGAGAACAAACGAAGGGTTTTATCAGGGATATCGAATCACACGAGAATCCCATTGTTTCGTCACAAACGGTCTTATAGAGATCATATTAAAAATTGACTTGTGGGCAACACAAACCAAAACTGGAAAATATTAAAATAAACTCTCTCACAAGTTTTTCATATTGTTGTATTTCGGTGATAATTTATGATTTCACGTTTAGCTTTTAGCTTTATGACGTAAAAACACGGCAGAACTGAGCTTGACGACCAAATCTATTTTGCATATATTCATGATTGCGAACTTTTTTAGGAAAAAATATTTAACTTTTCTTGCTGTACTCTTTGCTACATCAAGTGGTTGTTGGTGGGTCATCTTCACCTGAAATAAAATAATATTAAATGGCGAACCACGGTGAGGAAATATTTTTGAATACCAGTAATGCATCTCCAAAGACCATAGTTCGTTCCGATGTTAGTTTGCCACAACCCTCACAGTACCATCTTCACTTCCACTAGCAAATAACTCCCCGTCGGGGGAAAATCTCACAATGTGTACGGGCCCAAAGTGGCCTTTGTATGAATCTTAAATATAAAATATTGATTATTTTGTATGTGCATTAAAGATTTAAAAATAAAATTAGAACACATTGCAAAGGAACCACCAGTTTTGACACTGTATTAGACCAATTCTTGTTGTGATTTCAGCTGTAAGATCGTTAATTTAAAACCAACAATGTAGCACAAGGATAGAATGTTTCCTCCCCATGTATGGAAAAACAGAGGAGTTATCACAGCGGTCAATAGTCATATTACCTAGCGGCTAGCGCCCATTGTTGAGTTACTGGATCTATTGCAGTAGGAGGTATATGATAAAGATATTCTTTTAGTTTTAGCAAAACCAAAAAAACTACTAGGTCTGCTCAGTGCCTGGTCTTTAGCCCACAAACTTTTGGCTGCATCCAGAGATCTTACTGATTAAGCTTACCTACCAAACAATTTTAGGTATATATCAACAATCATTTACCCACACCTAGGAAATAACAATAGGGTATCGTGTTTTACCATTCTCAAGAATTATGACATGCTAATGGTTTACAACTTAACACTTTAACTTGCTTGCTTACCTAGTTCTTGTAATGTCTCAAAATCAAATTTATAAAGTTTAAAGTCTTCTCCACCCGCAACGATATATTTCTTCTCCGGATGTAAACTCGCTGAGTAAGCATTGGTCGGCATGGTGAACTCTCGAAGTTTTGTGAACCTGATTATGGCATTATAACTGATACCGCACTACATATTGATGTAAATAATCTTACAGTTTTGCATCATACACTGCAATTGACTTGCTGTGGGTTACAATAAGCACGGCCCCATCCTTTGACAGTTCGATATCCATAGTTGGAGCCTCTAGATTGATCCGTTGTACCTCATTCTTACCATCCCATTTCCTATGACATCATAGTTGTAGCA
This sequence comes from Ciona savignyi, assembly GCA_000149265.1. NCBI lineage: Eukaryota > Metazoa > Chordata > Ascidiacea > Phlebobranchia > Cionidae > Ciona > Ciona savignyi. The sequence goes on along the minus strand of AACT01014424.1, from coordinate 1,637 downwards.
ACATAAAATACCATTACCATATGCCATATCCAACCTGATGGATTTGTCATCAGCGGCTGTAATCATCGTCCTGCCTTCTTCACTCCAAATTACTTTTTTTATTGCTCCATCGTGTGTTCCTATAATGTCTGGGTCTAGAAAACATAACATCAATGTAAAACAATTTTAAATGATTCTTACATGAAATTTCAAATGAAACATATAAACAACTTCAACTTTTAAACCAACCTGCTTCCGGTTTTTCCAACAAAAATGACCGAACAACTTTTTCCTGACCCCCTGTAAGCAATCTGGTGCAATCCGGTGAAAATGCAACAGCTTTTACAATGTGCTTGTGTGGGTAAGATGTGATCACATCACCTTTTACCGCATCCCAAAGATTCCTAGGAGAGCAAAATGTCAATGTGTGGAGAGTCGGCATTTTGTATTTATTTACGCTGAAAAGTCTGCTGCCCCTGTAGCCGCTCGCATTGCATTGTGGTCCAGTGTAGCTGCCCACACCGCTCCCTTGTGACCAATGAAAGTTCCGACCCAGTCCCCCGTCTCACCTTGCCTCAACATCGGTTTACCATCTAAAAAAGCATTGTAAAAATAAAGTATAAACCAAAGGTAATACAATACCGTATGTTCTAAGTTTTAAAAATGAAGTATAACCAAAGGTTATGAAATCATAACCAAAGGTGATACAATGTGCTCCAAGTGTAGACTTGGTCAAATGCATGGTAATTCATATTACCTTATGTCTTTTACTATGTGTATTTATAAAATTTGACTAAGCACATTGGCTGCTGGATTCTAAACATAACGTAACAAGATATAAATGTAACAAGCACCAACCTTTGCAGGCGCTGATCAAGAAATATCCATCATCAGTTTTATCACTAAAAGAAAGATCTACAACAGGTCTTGTGTGTCCACTACAGGTCAATGGAATTTGCTTTGCCATTTTATAATAAATTCATTATTCTAAACATGAAATCTAAAAAAACAACATTAATATAGGTTATAACACTGAACAATCAGTGCTGTATAGACTTTTAAGGTTCTAACAGGATACGATATCAATGAGTATATTTTCACAGTCAATATGGAAAGTATGACCAAGTTCCATAAAAAAATTGTGTGTGTCAAAGTACAAAGACGCACAAAACAAAATATTTTGGCTACGACATGAAAACAAAAATGGTGTTTTTACAAAAAAGTTTGAGTGCAACCAGTTAGTTGTCGCATGTTCCATGCCATATGTGTCATACCCAGGAATGGGAAAATGGAGGGATTTTATATACAAGTAGTTATCAGACTCTTGCCAGGAAATTGTCAAATAATCAATTACACCGTACCTTTACTGGAAAGTTCAGTTTCTGTACAAATTGTAAAATAATATTATGCTTAAAAACTTAACGACATTAGGTTTGTGTGTCAAATCAACCATGCCAGCATGATTTCAGAATTATACAAACCATTTGGTAAGGCGTTGTATTAGACAGTGTGTTGTATAATATGACTAATAGTTTTTACTGTTTTAAGGTAACCCAATAATTCATCTGGTTTAGTCAATGTTCGCCACAGTAAAGTCCTCACCAAAGGACATAACCAACCAGCCAAGTGCTGGTTTTTATCAATCTTTAGGCTGACTA
>AACT01014421.1:0-19299 GCA_000149265.1 Ciona savignyi | reverse complement strand
AGTTTCATGATAAGCATATTTCACTGTGAAATGACAAATTAATAATATTCTCATCAAGCGCACAAGAACAAACTTATATTTTTATAATAATGTTTCCTATAGGACCAGGACAAAATAATTACATTGTTTTACTTGTACAGGGGTCTGTAACTTATGTTATTTAAAGACCTTTAGTTCTTTAGTTATTGTTTGCATTTTTAATCGCTCTTTTATACAGTTCCAGGTTATATTTCTAACGTTGTGGACATAGCTCCGCCGTTTTCGGGAATTATATTTGGATTTTCAAACACAATTGGAAGCATATCCGGATTTCTTGGACCTTTAACTGCTGGTATCGTGGTCCAAGATAAGGTAGGTTTAAGGATGCTTCGGCATGTCGCTGGGTATTTGCAATGGAACAGATCGGTTTAATGTGTGTGTCGTAACCAGTGATCTGGAAACTCACATAAGAAATAAATAAAACTTTACACTAAAGGTTTAGGATTAGGGTTAAAGTACGCAAGCTTCGGTTGGTGTACCCTTTCTTTCGCCTCTTAATTGATGTCGCAATTCACGACTTCGCAACACCGTCTAGATATTGCCTGATTGAAATTGTTTAAGTTCGGCTGGTTGTTTGGATTGAATAGTCTTGATCTATTCATAATTCGATTGTGACAATAAAGTTAACCGCCTTTATTTTCTTTAGGAAAGTATAAGAGTGCTCTTTTCCGGTAGTGTATTTATATTCCTAATAGACTCTTAAATAAACAGAGCTCCGTTTCTGAATGGCAAATACTGTTCTGGATACACTGTGCGATTGCAGCCATTGGGACCATATTTTACCTCGTGTGTGCCAGCGGATCGCAGCAACCTTGGGCTAGTGCAGCAGGTACTTGGGGTTTCCCCCGGCAAACAAAGTTTAATTACTTCACTTTGTTTTAGTTGAAAAAACTGAAGAAGATAGTGCAACCGAGAAGTTGAAAACAGAAGATGGAAACGTTTGATCACAATTGCATTAGAGTGTTCACGCTGCTCTGTACTGTGTGTATTTTTTAATAAAAAGTTTACAATGAATGATTTAGCAGGATCTAATAAACATTTTCTTCATAATTTCTTTATATATTTTCTTTCTTTTCTTCATATTTTCAACGGCCCCACCGTTTAACAATAGCGCTGGTTTGATCTTGATACCTTAAGTACATTTAATATTGCGAATGTGATATGTGTACTTCCAAGTACTTTATTGAACCGTTAGTTTTTCTTTTAATACCACCTCAGTTTCTAAACCGTTATGTGCTCGTAGTGACAAACTGTGGTTTATTTTAATTGGAATTTATGATATGAATTGACAGAGTTATCCATTCCATCACACAAGAATCCCTTGCTTTGGTCGCGACCACGAATAAAATGGTGATCCGAGTAGAGATAGGTCAATAACCGGACTGTTCAAACCCCAGGCAGTCATGAGTGAAAACTCCGACACAGGTCCACTGCTTCTCACGAGATCTAAATCAAGCAATCTACCGACACGACCTTTGAATCGAAAAACACGTCTGCCCTAGAACGAACTTTGTTCGAACTTAATGCGCCACGATCGATGAAACTTACTTTTATTGCTGATCACAACGACATTGCAACACACTCAATGTGCCCCTAATAAAAGGCACCACTTCAATAAGGCCAAAACATAAACTCTTGCATACGTATTAAATTGCCACACTTGGTCCACGATTATTTTCTTATTTACAAATTCTGATTTCCAAATGAATGATTAGTGATGACGTACTATCTACATGACGTATATACATCGTTCATAACGTGGTAAGACGTCATTTACATTTTGGCGCTCGCCTTGTCAATGACAGCTTGGATCATCGCTCCGTATTCCGGGTCAGCCGCAGCAAAGTTGGCAACCTGGGAAATATGCGGTAACACTGGGGAAATACATTTGGTCAACACTGCTTACCGCGCGCTTCTGGATAAACGGCTGAGCTGCTTTCATATGGTTGCCGATGTTTTCAGCCAACCTCTTGCGTTCCGCTTCGTTCAGAACTTTCCGCCAAAATGTCCCAACCTTTGACCATATAAGGAATTTATTTAGCGGGTATGACACAGGATATATCACTGGCGTTTGTATAAGTTCGACGAACTATTGTGACGTATTAAGTATACCGCGGAAGAGACAGTTCAGCTGAGTGCCAACTTCGATATTAACCAGACTTGTTTAAATTTCGGTTCCAACTCAAAAACGTTTCATACTTTCATGTCAGTTCAGATTATGAAATTAAATTAATTGTGTCATAAACGTGCGGTTCGTGATACTTTACTGCCTAATTCGTGGCGAAAATTTAACTCAAACTCGTAAATTCTGGTTTTTAAAATCACAATGACTGGGCGTGTTAGCAGAAGTAGAATTCCTAGGAAAGCTTAATACAACTATGACGTAATAAATGAACCTGTGTAAAGTTGTCGTCATCGGCCGAGTTGTATTTTTTGACGTCGACTGCCAGAGTCCTGTCCACATGAAGTGCTGTTTGCCTCTTGGCAGCAGGGCAGCTGCGTGCGCCATCTATCGGTCCGTTAAAGCTGTTCGGGTAATAGTTCGGAGCTCCCTCTAGCGGATAAATATCGGTTATCAAGTGACAAAACCTCAAAATATAATCGATTACTTGAGTTGTCCGTAACGCATTGCGGCCCATCGCGTTGGTAGTTGTTGACCTTTCCTCCACGAACGTTGTACGGACAGTTGACTGGGATCTGCAGGTAATTCGATCCCAACCGGTGACGGTGAGTGTCCGGGTACGAGAACAACCGACCCTATATGCATTGGTGACCATTAAATATGCAAAACGACCCAGACCCAATCACAATGAAAAATAATTTAATCCAATTTGCATTGGACTTAATTCGCACGCACAATGCATAGAATTATAATCATTTCCGTTTTGCATTACGTAATAAACGCGGTCAATTACTGAACTATAAATTTGTGTTTACTGAATTAGTGCTATGGGAGATAGGGAGTTGATGTATGGCTAATTATGCTATATCGTAAGGTCGTAATATACCTGGAGCATCTTATCAGGACTGGCTTCGATCCCTGGCACGAGGTGAGATGGTGAGAAAGCAATTTGTTCGATCTCAGCGAAATAATTACTGGCGTTTTCGTCCAACACCATTCGACCAACAGGTATCAAGGGGTAATCCGCCTGTGGCCAAATCTGCAAAAATAGTCCGTGTTATGTCACGTTTTGCAATCAGTGGAATCTTCCGTGGTTAAAATACTGCTTCGTGCAACAAACAAGCTGCTGTATTAATATCGTTGCTGCGTTTAACGGAAAACCGTCGAACGGAAATATTAAGCACGTCCTGGCGAATCCCTAGAATTAACTCGCTTTTAATGAGTAATCGTGTATACCCACGCTTTAGGCAAAATCCATCACATTGAAACAAGGTTATTGTGTGATGACAGTTTTTGAAAAAACTCAAACTCGATAAGCTTGACAGTGTATAAAGAAATTGGTCAATATTTTTTTTGTACGCCAGAGGCTGTCGAGTCTGGGTCACTTGTAAAAATAACTTGAGATAAGATATCGCTAACGTTCCATTATCACGAGCTCCGTCGAGTGATATCATGACAACCCACTAAACGAGGGAGGTTTTAAACACTCTGCGGTTTGCATGTCAACATGGTTACGTCATAACTAGTTGCAATCAGCATTGTCATGTAACGATCAATACTCAAGAATTATACATTCCCGAAATAAGGCACATTGTCACGAATACACGCATGTTAAAAGTAAAGTTTCTGGAATTGCAAATATTTGCGAAAAAATAAGCTAAAAACAACCAGTAATTTGGTTAACTTTTTGTGAAGAACCGGAACAAAAGCGCAAAGTGCAGCCAATTGGAACCAGTTTGCATTAGTCACGTGATTACCGAACAAACAACCACTAGACCACAGTGTTGCCGATGAAAAAACATAGAGCACAAAAAAATTCTTTGTACAATATTCTTATTAATATAGGTTTGTATTTTGTAAAGACCGTTTTTGCGCCAAACACTAAGCTGGTTGGCAACACTGTCTCATGATGGCATTTAGGTGCAGAGCTGGCAGAATTACCTTGGTCAAGTCGAATGGGTTCCACTGAAACTTGGATGCTTGGTCATACGTCATAACCTGCAATGCAGAAAAACAACTAACATCACAGCAGCAACACAGTGGAATTGAGGCGACATACCTGAATATACATGGACCAAGTGGGGAACTTGTTATCCGCAATAGAATTGTACAGATCACGTATTGAGTGGTCTGGGTCTTTGGCCGCCATTTCATCAGCTTCGTCCGCCATGAAGTTCTTTATTCCTTGATCCGTCTATGTGTGATGTAATAATGTGTATAATGATGTCACACTTTAATGGCAGAGTCAATACCTTGAGATGGAACTTGCAATAGACAGGATGTCCATCCGCGTTGACCATTTTGAAAGTATGACTGCCATATCCATTCATATGACGCCAGCCATTTGGTGTGCCACGATCGCTAAACAAAAAGCTCACCTGGAATTAACAAGTGATCGTTACATGTTTACGACATTATCAATGAGTACCTGGTGGGTGGTCTCTGGACGAAGAGAGATAAAGTCCCAAAACATATCTGGATCTTTCAAGTGAGTTTGAGGGTTGCGCTTTTGTGTGTGTATGAATGATGGGAACTGGAAGAAAGTTAACCATTAACCGAGTGCTTTGTCTGATAAGTTGTACAAAACTAACAAAGATTGGATCCCTTATGAAAAAGATTGGAGTGTTGTTTCCAACCAAGTCCCAGATTCCTTCCTCCGTGTAAAACTTGATTGCAAACCCACGTGGATCTCTTGCCGAGTCTGCGCTGCCCGATTCACCTCCTGCGATGGTTAGAGAATATATTTCAAACAAACTGATTTAATCATATTTGTTGTTAAATTGTAACTTAGGCACATACAGACATCGAGCTGTGATAGCAATATATGCTACTTGCAGCAATTAATATTTAAACACAGGACGGTGTGCCATGCACAGTTTACAACTGCAGTGTTTGGTTGGTAAACAACATACCGACAGTAGAAAATCTAACAGCCAATGGGGTACGCTTTCCGATTTTTTCAAAGATGTTGGCTTTGCAATAGTTTGTAATGTCATGGGTGACTTCGAAGTATCCTTTCGCACCTGAAGAATGTAGAGGAGTTTGATTACAGCTATCTTTGTTTTTCTAACACAACACAATATTGTATAAACAAAACAACACAAATGTTATGTCATAAACAACAATAAACATAGTTATTACCAGAAAGATAAACACTGCGAAACATAAACATTAAAAGTGAAAAACTTTATTGCCCAAAGAAAAGTTACATAAATCTATGTTTAACTTTGAAATGCAAAAAAAAAATTATATAAACAAGGAAATAAAACAAGGACAACGTACCACCACCCTTGGCATGTACCACACGCTCTGGAATACGTTCCCTGTTGAAGTGAGCCATCTCATCAGTGAACGTAAAGTCCTGCGCATTAGAAAAGAATGAATAATCGTTTTATTCTGAAGCGTTGTTGAAAACTTTACTAATTCTTTTAGTGATCAAGATTCAAACACAATTATGAACTTAAGTTCTAAGAATAATTGTATTCAAAATAATTTTTTACTCTACCCTTGATCAATGCTTTATTATATATTAGGCTAAAACTTAAAAAACACACACATTGAATAATAGAAAATTTTTTTATTCCAAATTCTTGTTAAAAATAGAAACAACATTGCAGAATGACTAGGTGGCTTATAGTACGCATATATGGGAAAAGTACAGTTAGGAGGTCAACCATAAATGTGAGATATATTTTATTAATGCTACTGTTTAAACCAAACATTTACCTAGCAAAAACAGGTATAATAAAAAACAAAAACAATAGAAATCAACCTGCATGAGCAGAGGACCACGTTCACCAACTGTCATCACATTGAGCTTGTCTTCAATGGGAGCCCCCGTCCCAGTCATTAACACTGTCTGCTCCTGTTGGATTCATTTTATTACAACTATTATATAATTAGTCATTAAATTGGATGTAACAACTCCCCACATTGTTAGAGGAGAGTATATTAACGTCTGTTCTGTGGATGGAAAACGAGGGGGGTGGCATTATTACACGGGACGGGAATAGTCATCTGCTAGTTTTAAAACGCTAACTTTTTGATTTTTAATCTATGGGATGTTTTATTAAATCAACTAATTATATGAAAATATAATCATTTACACAGATTGTTAATGCAAAACTCAACAAACCGTTTTGCTTTCCGCATATTCTTTTAGTTGTTCAGCGCTCTTTTCACGTCCCATGGTGTTTGTGCAGATCTGATAGAACTACTATATTCTACAATATCTAAATACAATTTGTTTTTTTCACAAAATAAGGTAAATAAGAAGTTACATTATCATTTAGTTATATAATATACCACTCCATTTAAGAAACCGAAAAATTGATCAAATTACTTTATCTAGTTTATCTAGTATAAACCGTGGTGTGTTTGATAAAATAATTTTTAATCATTCCATTAACTAGGCCTAACCAAACAAATTTGGTTTTGCACTTTACTACAGTTGCATCAACATTATAAATAATCTCCTGTTGCACCATTGTAACACCTAATCCCAAAATATAGAAATTAGTAATAGTCATTTTAGCATAGTCATCTTTACCAGCATGGTATTAACTTTAGAACATAAGTTATAACTGGATCCAATACTTAACTGCAAGTCATTCTTTCCAAATTTAAACTAGTACTTGGTTAATGGTTAACTTTATATCAGTCTCGTTGGACAAAGGGGTGGTACATTTAAATAAACAAGAAGTTTTAAACGGCTAACACTTAAAGCTTAACGATAGCATTATATTTCCTTTTTTTATTAGAAGTCTAGAATATTCCTTTATGTTTAAGGTTTTGGTGAAAATATTGTGATACAATACTCCTTATATTGGTGTGAACCTTTCCTTGTTCATTGAAATGGCTTAGCCTTAACAAAAATTATTTTGTAGCTTTGGTGGGTATAATTATTATTTAATTGGAATAAAAATTATTTTAACGACTGTCGTATTGCGTCATTTTCCTGTTTTTTACAGCACTTCTGCGTGTTTTCATTGAGAAAACAAAAATCAACTAAACTGAATCTTTAATAAACCATGATGCCACAATATATTAACCGATTTTGTTTACTTTAAAACTTAATCATACATACATTTTTATTTCTGATAAACGACAACCGAATAATCAATGTAGCCTTCATTATTTATGCACCACGCCCTCTCCAACCGCCATTAAGCTTTAACGAATGCTGCAGTCGAACAGACTGCGTCGCTTAAAAACTGCAATTCATCAAAACAACTCAGAATGCTACATCATTGTGAAAACAGCCCAGTCACGTAGCCCAATGTTGCAAGTCACTTGGTCTCGCACCATCTAACGGATTAAATCTAATAACACACATTTATCAAAAAGTTTATTTACAGATCGTGTCGCGGATAACATGGCGGATGAAATTGAGTTTACACGGCGTACTAATATTACACATCATATTAATATCTCAATCCAATATCTTGTGTCGGTACTCGTCGTTTGTTTGGTACCTTTTAACGTAGAAAATAATAAATAGTAATAAAAGAAAAAGCAAAATGCTGCCGAGAACAATGTAATATACCGACATACCGGTAATTGTATACCCTACAAGAAACCCAGTCACTGGTGTTGTGGTCGTTGTTGTGGTAGTCGTTACGGTGGTGGTTGTCGTGAACCCAGAATCCAGTACGACATTATGAAACACACCTCTTATAGTTTGGCACATGTACCTGCCCCGTTGTGTCGTGATGACGTCACTACTTGTTGACGACGTTGTAAAATAACTTCTTAAAACTAATGAGCCGGTTTTATTATTCAAGGAGAACTTTGATTCTATTTCTGACGTTAGGGCACTTCCGTCGCCATGGTAGGTGATGTCGCCGGAAGCAGAAAGGTAAGCAGTTGTCGGGAGTGATGGGGACGATAATATCACGTGACCGGAAGGAAGTTGCCATGAGAACGCAACGTCTGAATCCATAGCTAACCCTCCACACGTTAGTGTGATCGTCTGGCCTACTATTCCGCTGTGGGTCGCCGTTGCAAGCTCCTATAAATGGGACACATGGGCTTTAAATAATCAGAAATAAGGCTTTAAATAATCAGTACGGTCGTGTGGCCAAATGGTTTACGCGACCGATACATATACCAAGGTATATACAAACGGTCCTAGAGACGAACCTAGTATGAGTTCGAAACTTAGCTTGGTAAAAAAAGGCTTAAATAAATAATCTTAAACAGGCACGGTCGTGTGGCCGAATAGTTAACGCGACCGATACATATACCAAGGTATATACAAACGGTCCTAGAGACGAACCTAGTATGAGTTCGAAACTTAGCTTGGTAAAAAAAGGCTTAAATAAATAATCTTAAACAGGCACGGTCGTGTGGCCGAATAGTTAACGTGACCGATACATATACCATTTCTATATTGAAACGGTCTTGGTGACGGGCCTATCATCGATTCGAAACTTAGCCCGTTAAAAAGGCCTTTAAGTGATAGAAACGTGATAGAAAAAACTTTAAAGTTATACACGTTTGGCTTATATATGTAGAGAAAGCACACATAAACCTGGGGCTTGGGGCATTTAAAAACGGCTAAATAAACATATGATGTTGGTCGCACACTTACCGATGAGGTATTATAGAAGTAGATAAAGGTAGATCGGGAAGCGGATCCCATAATGTTGGATGCAGAGCAGACGTAGTTCCCTGAATTTGCTGAATCCCTGTCAGCCATATGCAACGTCCCGCTAGATGTCACTACCAAGCTACCGGTACTATAATAACAGTTAAATTGATATTAACACAGTTGTGGCAGACATCAGTAATATATATGGATAAACGTCATACCTATTGCTACCCAACACCGATCCTTCTGGAACCATCCATGTAACCGTCGCTATTGGAAACGCATTAACATCACAATGAACAGTGGCAGCCGGCCCTGACGTCACAATCACTGACTGAATTGCCGCAATGGATGGCGGGAATCTGACTGTGACGTCAACTTGCATCGAATCCCTCTCTCCATGCGCGTTGTCGGCGTTGCAGAAATAACTTCCCGCCATATTTGACGTCACTCCTTGAATTCGAAGATTACCTGTGAAATATACTGATTTACCAATGGGGTTTACAATGTGTCGAGATACCACCTGTTGCGGAATCAGCGAGGTAATGACCACCCGTTAAAATGACGTCACCAGCGGGATCAGCCCAAGTGATCGTCGCAACAATGGTGCCAACTGTGACGCAAGTAAGGTTGATTGTTCCGCCGACATCTACTTCGATCGAGTAGGGTTGCGTCACGATAGAGAGAGGTACCAGAGACGTGGTGGGGTCGGGGGCAGTGGTGGTGGTATCTGTGACTTCGGGGGCGTCTGTGATATACGTTACGATTAAAAGAGATTACCGTGACTGTGTGTTATGCATCACCTGTTGTTTCCATTGTAGTTTCTTCCTGCATGGTTGTTACCTCATCGGTCGTCACCTCGATGATGCAGTCGGGGGGAATCCAAGAACCTCCGTTTCCTATTGCTTTATGCTGCTCACTAGGTGGCTCCTCGCACACACCACCACTAGCAACTGATTGAATGTCCGTTTGTAACCACTTGAGGTCGCAGTCGCAATTCCACGGATTTTCTTCCATTTTTAGTTCCCTACAACATAATAATGTCACAAATGGTGGTTATTCGATAATAATACCTTACGTTAAGGTCGACTGTGCATCATCAAGTAGACCGCTAGGTAACCCTGGCAACAAATTGGAAGAAAGATCTAGTGATTGAAGTGATGTCATTCCGTTAAACGATGACGCCGATAAAGATACCAGTTGATTGCTTTTAAACGTGATGGTGGTTAGTGATGTCAGAGATGAGGAAAGACGAGCAGTGATGCCGGTTAGTTTGTTAAATGCCAGGTCAACACTGGTAAGCGACGTGAGTCCATTAAAACAGTCCTCCACGATCCTGGCAATTAAGTTATGTCGCAACTTCAATGTTACTAATGAGGTAAGATTTCCGAACATGCTCACATCGGTTAATGCAACGATGAGGTTGTTATCCATATCTAGTGTTTGAAGCGATGTGAGTACAGAGAGTGCATGCTTCGGGACTACTGGAAGTCGGTTAATGTTAACGAGCAACGAATTTAACGACATGGTGTTCATGAATGCGTTATCTTCAATTGAGTTTATTACGTTGTTACTCAGGTCTAGGGATGTAAGAGCCGGTAAATCTTTAAAGGATCCGGTTTCGACCAGTTCGAGTCGGTTTTGTTGCAGGTGTACGATTTCACAACGTTGCATATTCGAGAATGCATCTGTCGGTATCGCTGTCAGCAAGTTCTCAGATAAATATATGGTCTGTGGAGTTTAAAGTTTATTCATTAAATGTGTGTATGATGTCTTAATCACTTACCCTCATCTGTGGAAGATTCGCGAATGAATTGGCCGATAGTGATGTCATATTGTTCCTCCGGAGATCAAGAATCCTCAGGGACTGACAACTTGAAAACGCGTCAGTCGCAACATTTGCAATTTGATTGTCATTTAGCATGATTTCTAAAAAATACATATATTGTCAAAACAATTGTCATGACGTCATATGAGTTAGCATGAACCCACTGCGTCTGTTAATAAGACTTTTTACCTTGTGCCTGTGTTTTGCCGACAATCCCGTCAAAGGCATCAGATGGAACTGAATCAAATCGATTGAACGAAAGATCGACGGACACCAGTTTGCCCATTCCGCCAAATACTCCGTTCTCAGCCGTCGGAAGAAAATTATTCCGGAAATTCAACGTTTCTATATTCTGAAAATTATTAATGTATAGCGGGGTAGGGTATGATATGACGTCACTTAACCATTACGTAACAACTTACCGTGAGTCCAGCGAAGGCAAATGATTGGATTTCTTCGATTTGGTTTTCGCTGAAATCGAGCGCTCTGAGGTTTCCAAGTGTAATCAGCACTGATGATGGGATGGTGGTGAACATGTTGGCGGATAAATCGAGGTTCCGGATCGACGTCACAGCGGAAAACGCGGAATTCACAGACGATAGAAGATTCGAACGAAGATTCATAGTCTGTGATGGCCAAAATGTGTTACGAACTTGGGCATGGTCAAGTCTTACCAGCAGCAACGGTTTTTTACCGAGCTTAATTTCGAACCTATGATGAACTCGTCACCGTTTTTTTTTTATACATGAAGCGATATACCAATCGGTCGGGTGAACCGTTTTGCCAACCACCGTTCCAGCAACTGTTTGGAAGCTCAAACAATAGCCCCGCACGATAGCTCATTTTGCATATTCGAACGTTAAAGTTTATGGCGAAGTAAACAAAAGGTACACTGCAATATTCCCCACTTCAAACATGTGGCATGTTGATATATTCCCGACTTACATGCCACACCCACTGTCATCTACTCCTCGTCGACTACCAACATTGTATTTAAACATGTTGGGACGAATCAGATGGCGTGTATAATACGATGACAAATGCGTACCTGAAGTGCCGGAAGTGAGCTAAACATTGTTCCGGATAACTGTGAGATCCGGTTGGACTGAAGATTTATTTCCTCCAGGTTATTTAGTGAAGAGAAAACTCCGGTTTCAATAGTAGTCAGATTGTTCCCCGAAAGATTAATCTGTAACGCCATTACCATGCAGTTGTTATACGAAATAATAACACGTATGGTTAACTCACAGTTATAAGGCTTGTCATTGGTGTGAAAACTCCTGACGCTAAAGAATGGATAAAATTTGATTGGATGCTCAAAGTAGGAAGTGACGTCAGGCCTTTGAATGTATCAGCGCCGAGTGTTGTTAATTTGTTGCTCTCCAAACCTGGTAATGCAATCCTGTTACATTATTTCTAACAAGTAAGTTAATACATACTAAGTGCAGTCACAGATGAGAGATCGTTGAAGGCAAGGTCTTCTACGGTCTGTACAGCGGCATTTGAGATGTCAAGGGAAGTTAGCTGGGCCATACCAGCAAAACTGTTGGCGTTGATTGATTGAAGCGAATTTCCAGATAATTTCAACTAAAATGGTTTGGTTAGTACTGATTATTATTCTACGAGTTGTCACTTACGATTTGTAGTGATGACGACAGCGGAGCGAACACGTCAGTAGGAAGTGACGTTAAGGCGTTGGAAGCGAGTGAAAGTTCGGTAAGTGATGTCAGACCGTTAAAAGCCCCAGCCTCGATTAACGCTACATTTGACGTTTCGATTTTTAACTTTCTGTGATGAAATAGGTGCACTTAAACAAAAGCACAATAAAACGACATAAACTTACTGTAAAGATGTGAAAGAAGTAAACATGTCGGTAGATAGAGTGCTGAAATCGTTGTTAGAAAGTACGAGTTGAACGGTATCAGTTGGTATACCACTTGGCAAGCTCGATAAGCTCTGATGCTGGCAATCTACTACCTGTCCTAAGCATGTACATTTGGTTGGGCATGCCTGGCTACTTCGGAACAAACCAAATAATACAAGAAGCCAAATCATATTTTGTCCCAACATTGTATCTATGAAACACAAACCAGTTTTAAATTTAAGGGAACTAAAGAAAGAAAAATTGGTAAAAAGAGTTAAAAAAAAATTCTCCTCCGTCACGATTTTCTTTTGTGAGAGTCTCACTGACACCTATACTTTTATATAAATACAGGCAAAATACACATACACACTTTTTCCATTAACATTTCTATAAACTAAAGTTAAATTAGTCATTAAACCAAAACTGACAAATCGTTTAAAGGATTAAAAACAGTACACAGCTAAATATTCCCTTTCAATTAAAAAATGACCAATTCTTGTGTTTAACGCACAGAGATAGTAATATAGAAGATGTATATTAGTTTCTCTATGGTATAGAAGTATACAAAGCCCTTCAAAATACCATTGCCCTGACGCAAAAATGCCTTGATTTTTTTCGAAACACCGTTTTATCTATAAGAACAAATACGAAGATGAGGCACGCCAGGTGTCCGACCAACCCGACACATATCATATTAGTGTCGAACATTTACGAAACAAAGGGCCAAAGTAAATGTTATTCTAACACTTCACCTGATACCCGGCTTAGATTTCCAGTGATGACCGAGTCAGTGATGCCGGACAATTATTTTCAACGGAAACCAATCAGTTGCAACAATCGGTCTCCAAATTTGTTCAAGTTTTGGGTGAAATTTCTTAAGTAATCAACTTATGACTCATTATTACGTCATTGGTTGTTACTTTCGAAAGCGCAAGGCACAGTTTTAGAGGAAACTGTTTAATTCAAAATACTAGACGATGATTGGTTTAAAATTCGTGCTTGTGATACCGACAAGGTGGATAAAACGATAAAAGATAAAATCGATAAAACCGAGATAAAATCGTCATTCGTCATCGGCCATTGTAACATCGAACTTTTTGAAGAATTCTCGAAACTTTTTTGTGTGTTCACTTTCTTGATCACGAGGTATGTCACATGATCTCCAGTCGACACGATTGGGTGCGTTGAGCAGTGGTGCGGAACAGAGGGCTTCGCGGCCGAATTGGAGTGGGAAGAAACGCTGTATTCTATGCAGGAGTCGCGTGCCATCCGGCAATTCCACGTGGAAAAAAGGAATTCCCTTTCCTAACACCTGCGGAACGTGTATTGTGATATTGTATGGTGTGAATGTGAAACTGGAAACAAACCTGTTTCAGATCGGGTTGCGCAGGAAGTTGGGCAAAATCAAGCGGGGATGGGTTTCCATGGCGATCTGCGTTCGTTGCTGCTAATTCTATGAACGATTTCTTCACCGTATCCGAGGTCACGCCTTTCGGAAGGGGAACTACCTATATGAGGCAATTAATACCACAACTTAGAAATAACGTTGTCAACTAATTGCTTAATACCTGTATCTGCATATGGTCGGTCCTGTAATTCCTCTCGAAGAATACACAATCCCTCTCCTGATGTTTGAATGCTGATCTGAGCGCATCTTTGTACCTGGTTACCTCAAGCATGGTGTCCTCCGGGAGGTCGTTAGATGAGGAGTGATGAGCGATGGGGAGGATCAGGACATGATCGGGAGACAAACCTCCTTTCGCCATCGCAACATAGCACTAGGAAGGATGGAGGGAATAAGATTCTGTCCTATACTTGATGGTAAATATATTTCAACACCAGAAGAACTAATAACATTCACATGATTATATTACATTGTAAAAACGTGGACGAATTTAATCAACACAAAGTTTATTGGTAGTTTTAAAAGAGAAATTTAATGACATGTTCAAAATTCGTAATTTAAAGAAAATCGTAAAAAATATGCATAAATAAAACTAATCTAAAATATTAAAAATAGGTACCACTTAATACTCAAACGCATTACCACACCAACCACTAGCATATACCTCATGTTAAACTAAAGGCAAATATTGCTTTATCCTGTTCATAAAGATTAACACACAGGGTTATATAAATATTAACAGTTAACACGTTTACCAAGTCACCAACGCTTGCAACAAGATGCTTCTCCACCTTCTCACCACCCAAACAGAACCAACAAGACCAATCCTCTAAGAAATTATTAAATTTTATAGTGGTTTCTTCCGACTATTGGAACACGGTCCAATATTTTAATGGGTGAAATTAAGCCAGTAAAATTTTAAACTTGTAGTAACAGATAAAAACTGCAATACAATAAATAAAGACGAGTAAAAGGCTTTTAATTTGCCTATTGATCTCTATTAGCAGCACAGAAATCATTATCCAAATGGTTGTGATGGATACCAGGCCCTAGAAGGTGTGTTTTTCCCCTAAAAAAGGCATTTAGCCGATGTTGGCAGAACCCAGCCTCAGCAGCTCTCCTTATAAGATAAACAAAGCTGTTGCAATGTTTTTATCCTATTTAACCCAATGCAATAGAGCTGGATACCTTACTGTGGGAACAATCCCGTCTTGTCTGTGTTTTTTCTATTGCAACAAAATGTTGATATAAACAGCCGACTCACGTGGCCTCGAATGTTTGCGTTCAGGCTGATTGTGATTGTTGTTTTGTGATTTCCGTTTCTGTCCTCGATTCATATCCATGTTCCATCTGTATTGCTATAAAAGATGATGGGTTATAATGTTTGTAAATAAACAAGAAATATCGAGGGTATAGAACACCTCTTGTTAGACTAAGTGTTCTGTGTGCCAAATCTTAACATTGGTAACAGAAAGTATAGCACTATATTGGAAGGGTCCTATCTCCTATCATAGTGTACAATTTCCGTCCTTAGCATGTGTGCGATGGACATGTCACTCACACAACCATAATTAGGAATCCTAAGCTTTTATAATTTAACGGTATTAACTCCATATACAATTAGGATTTCAAACTATTGGTAAAAGGATTTTCGAACTATTTAGGAAATAACTTTGTTGCACAGTTGCCAGATAGTGAGCACAGGTAAACTAAATACATAGATGATATTCAACACTTACATCTGCAGTGGCGGAGTTATTTGAGATAAGAACCGGGATTTTATTTGCTTTGTCCACATCATAGGGGGATTGGGTTGTGTCAGGGGGTTGCATGTTCAAATCCTCGGCTTGAGGCATGGGGGTCATTGAGAAAGCATACAAGTACTGTGATAATAATTTTATTGTTTTGTTTTTAAAGAAAAAATGGAAGTGAAAAAAACAGACAAAAGTGTTAGGAATGTACATCTTACATTTTTACCATGACAAACATATTAATTATCTTGTTTATAGATCTAAATGTAAAAAGCAGTATTTTTATAACGCAATTTACAAATCGGACCTTTTGTTTTTCCGAATTAGCTGCATGACCAAGTGCGATAAACCGTGTCACATGACGTGATGGTTCAGCAAGCACAGTATGATTTCTATATGGCAGCCTTTCGTAGTTAATTCCCTCCATTCCAGCAAAGTGATATCTATAAAACAATATTGTTTAATGATAATGTAAAGCTAATCAAGCAACTTGGAAATAAGACCTTAATAAAGTCGACAGTCAATCTTTTAAACCAAAAGTTGCTATGTTCTTTGGTTATGGGTTTTAATTGTGTAGTAAGAATCTTTGCAGCAGTGTTCTTATGTAGTTGGGCTTGCGAATCTTTAGGTGACTGTAAAACCTCTTTTTGCTGCTCGATATATATTTTGTTTTTATTTAGCATTTCGTCTTACAAAGAACACATTCACACTACATCCTCAAACCTTTAGTCGTTCCAGAACTCACCTTGGTTTACAGGTCTTTGCCAATTGGGCCAGCAATTCTGATCCACATGACTTGCATTTTTCATTGGACTAAATTAATTGAATCAAAATCAGTTTTACCGTGCATATGCATTATTGTACAAATTATTGCATTTGTATAGGTTGTTGGGAAACTAGGTATGTTGGTAGTATCGGTAAGCATAATGGTGCAGAGTGGTGATATTATAAACTTTGTTATGCAACAAATGTGAAGATGGAATTGTTGGAATTGATGAAAATTCCATGCTCAATTGGGTCAATAAGTACTATACTTACACTTTAAATAAAACTTACCGGGGAATTCCCATAGGTGTGTATACCCTTAGGCCATGATGATGTCATAAGAATATCTATACCCTTGTAATCGGCATTGTCTGATCCTAGCTGACTTGACAGGACCTTAATATCATCCACATTAAATGAAGTGTTTGTTGGATCATTCGATTCAACTCCACTGAGATAAGCAATTTTCAATCCAGAAGTTCCAGTGAAAATTCCCTTCTTACCTAGGATTTAAAATAATGAGGCTACAAAAGTTGTGAAAAATGTTGAATTTACTATAACTTTTCAAATATGACATCGCTGCTACTATGTCACAATGACAGACATGTAAATTGAGGTATAGTTGTTAAATACTTCAAGCATACATTACATATTGCACTAGTAGCAACTGCACCAATGCTGGTAAAGTGTTACCCAGATAAGTGATGTTTTCGCACAACTCTCCTCCACAATCAGCTGAATCAGCAAAATATGACTCGACATTTTCATTGTTAGGTCCAAGAATAAAAGTTGTGATAGGACATTTTTTTGTGCCGTTTAGATATTCCAACCAGGAGGATTTAGCTTCCACTGAATCGCTGAAGAAATCTCCAACGCAAAGCAACATCTGTGTGAAAATAATCAATCTTAAATTCATAAAAGAAAATATTTTTTGTACCGGTATGTAATATAATGCCATATACCTATTTTTGGGACATGCTTAATAATCCGTGCTTTGAAAAAAATATATAAATACCATCCATGCCTTACGATAACCACCGTATTAAGCTTACACTAAAATCATTTCCTTTGCTCTGCAGCTTCCGAACTCGACCGAAAACTTGGTCAAACTTTCCTCTGACGTCACCACAAACAAGTCTGAACAAAGAATAAATTGATAACAACTAGATAATACTAAAATATGAACATACTTACATTTTTAACGCAGACATTTTAAAAAATAAAAAAACTAAAACTACGAAAGAAATGTTAAGCAAAACTCAAAACTCGTTCGCGCGACTGCGATTTTACAAACGACATAAACATCCGATAATTTAAAAAAAAAAAAACATTTTATATTACAAAGAGTAACCGGGAAAAAACGATTAACACAACACGTTCAAAGTGTCATTTATTGCTTGCTTTAAATCGGTTTTCATATATAGTATGCAAAAACAAATTTGGATAATATTTTTTTTACCTGGCCTACTTTCGAAACCGTGATTGGCCCGCCACAAAGACAGTTTTAAATTGAATTAGGTACATAATCGGTCGTGCTCACCGTTCGGTAACACAACCGTTCGAATGATATTCATGTGTTATCCCCATGAATGCAAAAACGCGAAAGGAACATAGACAATCATCAGATTATTTTGCGCCCATCGTAAGGTTAAGAAAGCTTTTACGGTCCGTTGTAGATACTTTGAGATGTTCCTTCAGTTGAAGTATCTCCGATTAATCCACTTGTTCAAGCGATGTCCAATGAGTGCCTTGTTTAAAAACATAACCTCCAAACCAGCGGAGTGTCTGTCGGGAATTAGGCATGTCCAACGATGCACCAAACATTGGCCAAAACACAAGTGCACATCTGAATTAAGGTCTATTATCTTTAATCCTTAAAAGTTGACTGCAATGAATTTTTAAACTTATAGGATACTTACTTTTATGGTCCTAAGAAAGGACAGACTTGTTAAAACGGGGCATCATTGCATTACCTCGAGTACAGAGTTGGGATACTGGGGTATGCTTTATAGTATTCTCGTATTTGTGCCATGAATAATAAAACCAAAATGGCTGGTTAAGATTCCACAACCTTTCAATCGACGAATCGACGGGCTACTATACGGAGCCAGCCGGTCGTGCATTTAATAACAAGCATACAGTAATCGTAGGAAGCTTGCTCACATTCATATGCCGAGCAGTGGTACATTTAAGTATCTACAGGCTGGGCAGCGGGTTGCTCGACAACAGCCACTCAGAACGTCGTGAATGGGGTGGTTGCAGAAATGGTATTACGCGCACCGTGGTCCGAAAAGGTGCGCTTATTATGAAGAAACAAACACCCATTATTCGACTATCGACCAACATTTTGTTCAGCTCGCTAAATACTACCGGGTCCCACCAATCAGCGATTGTCGCCACATATGGGCGTTGTAGACATTAAAAAACCATATAGACAAGAGTAAAGTCAATTAAAAAACAGACGTATCTGTAGGTTAGCTCAATCGGTAAGAAATTTGCTGATTTGCAGCTATCCGAAAGATTGGGTAATCGAAACCCGTCGCTGGCTAGTCGGTCGTTTGTGGCTAACACTTTGGTTCTACCACAGTCATATAAAACACATTGCAATTGATCTCCGGCCACGCGACCACGGTGTCAAAGTTATCTTGTGACAACGCGCCATGTATTATCCCATTTATGAGAGTAAAACAAGATTTTAAGTATCAGGTGTTTCTAATGTGTTCCCACTATTTATCCTATAACCAAATGAAAATGAATGTGGGTAATGTATTACAAACATCTACACAGTGCACATTGATATAAATCGTACTATTAAAACAACAGTAAAAATATAATTGATAAAATAGCACATGAAAAAAAAATCCAGTGTAACACGGTATACATGCACTTAATTATTGCAATAGAGATTGTGTGTCAAGAAAATATACCATCTT
>AACT01014272.1:0-28754 GCA_000149265.1 Ciona savignyi | reverse complement strand
GTAATAAATGAAATTATAAATTTAATTTCACTAAATTTGGAGATTTTTTTGTAATTAATGAATGGTGTAGCATCTGTAAATCATAATCTGCTTCCAAATTAATGTTTTTAAAAATGTCTATGTGTACTATTGTGAGCTCATATTTCGTAACAATCAATATGTTTTATATTTCCTCAACCTCGTGGTTTTCTTTCCTTTTTGTGCTGACGCTTATACTGACCACCACGTACATATACTGAATTTATATAGATAGACCTACGAAAAAATAAACAGTTGGTAAGCTAATTGTTTATTACTGTTTGTTGTTTTGTTTATGTAAAATTAGTGAAATGGAAAACCGACCATTGCTCATGTATAAACACATAAGAACGTCCAATAATGAAACCACCAATCAAGTGTGCGGGTCAGCGCGTTTATTCCTCATGTTAAGGACTCGGTGTAAGTAGGTCGCACCAGACGGAGGCCTTACAAGAGGAATGCTCCTTTTGCCGGTTTAGTCAAAAAAATCAAGGATATTCTTAAAAAAAAGATCTTTGATTACCCTGTCTGTATATATAGATTGAAACTATGTTTTTTATTATATTAAGTTTGTAACAGCCTCTGCTTTTTGACGGGTTTTGAACCGGGTAAAACAAGGGGTAGCGTAGGTGAAGTATTTTATTGGGTATTTACGCAAGGTGCAATCAGGAAAAGCGCTGCACACAGGGCATAGCTTAGGTGAGTATAGGTAAAGGTTTTGAGAGAGCAGCAGAACCAAGCGAGGCTCTACTAAAATGCTCTCTGATTTTATGAAATCTTATACAGTTTATATAAGACACATAACAGGAAACACATGTTTGTATACACGAGGCGTGGACGCTGTTAATCAGAAAACTCGCGGGAAATAATTCATCGACTGAAATGTCCAAAACAGGAAATTAATCGCAACTTCCCATGCACAAAATATGGACACATAGCATGGCGCGACCTAGTTGTTAAAATATATAATAATACAATTATAAACGTGTGGGATTCCCACAAGTTCTATATTAGCAATATGTATAATCAACTTTCATATTTATACCACTATAGACTTTAAAACGAAGTAATATAAACCTTGTAAACCATTCGTAATTTAAAGCTTGAATATAAATTGAATTGCCGAACAGATTGTTGTTTAAATTGATAAATGAACTTAAACCGGCTTCTAACGACTTTATAACCAGTCGTGGTTAATCTGCGCGAATTATATTTGCTTTTCAATTGCACTAATCGGGTTGTCGGTTGGGGGATTCCCCGTGAAACAATGACGTAAACCCGTTCCCATGCTGAGTAAAAGAGCAGTTCGCGCGCAGCGGAGATAATCGAATTTGGATCTAGCTCAATAAATAAACGGCCGAATTACTTTCCGCTGTGATAACTAGGAGACTGTGGTATTTACAAAGCAGTTTTAATTCCATTAAAGCGATCAATGAGATGTATTTAACACCGTTTAATTATATTTCTCAAGTTAAAATTTTAGATTTTTTTTTATTTCCGCCCTATCGCCACAATTACTGGTAATATATGCATTAAGATTTGTGTGCAAATATAAAGATATTTCTATCAAATTTGGTGTGTTTATGTACCGAGTATATTCAAGTTATTTGATAACAAAACGGAGAAGGGCGGAGGCAGAAGGTATGCTTATCAACATTGATTTGTCAACAAATATAAATTTCAGAAATTGTGGGGGGACGCAAAAGGGGGAAAGAGGAAAGGAAGAAATTACTAATATTGCGAAAACATAATTTTACCCTGCACCAAACACTAATCCTAACCCTAACTCCATGTTTAAAACTAACTCTAACGCCCTAATATTTATTTTAGTGAGCAGTTTCCCTCTTTCCCGTTTACCCTCATTTTTTTCGGATAATCTAACATTGTTGGTTTGGTTTGAAGGTTGCGAATAAAGATAAATTAGACCATGACCTTGAAAATATGCTATGTTAGCAGACCAGCCTTTGTTATGAATAGAAACCCTAACCTTGGTAAATAAACTAAGTTAATTGATTACAACGTGACCTTATTCGGCGGTCCGATTCGTTTAACAGATGTTATATATAGCTGTTCTATTCTGCTTGCAGTTTTCTATATTTCCCTATTGCATTTTCCCTGTTCTAAGTGTCTGTTCGATCATTCTTTAATTCATTTCTCTTTAAAGTTGCAAAACCACAAATAACCAAACTTAACTTTATATAACACAAAAGCTGGATATGTGTGTTTTAAGTGAATATCTTTGTGGAAAGCTTACTTTTGGGCTTATTTTATGTCACGTGACGTGTTAATACGTCATCTCAACGTAATTGTCACGTCACTTTGACCTTTCGATGTAAAAGTTTAGATCGGATGTGGTTGTTCTTTGCATTGTTTTCAAACAATGGTGTTGATTGTGAACAATCGCGGTGAAGTTCGAGAACAATGGGACGGAATTGTAAATTACGAGTCAATTAAGAAACGCGGGGAATCGGGCGTCCTTTATGACGTAATAAAAACTTCATTCATCAATTTGTGCGCGTCCGGGGACTTTCTAGGACAGCCGGAAGATCATTCAACGTCATTAAGATCATTATTACGTCACTGAGAGTAAGGAAGTAATGGATATGGGTAAACGCGACCAAAATACCAGAGAGCGACAACCATTTGTAAATTTTCATTGTAAATATATATATGTATATATAAATGTGTAGAAATGTATAAGTAGGACCCAAACCACATTCTCTATATATTATGGGGCAACACCCGAAATGATGAGTTAACCGTCATTGTCGGGGTTGGTCAAAAACCTCTGACGAGCTTTAGATCTTGATTGGCCGGTCGACAGTGCTGGCTTGGTTTTGTGACGTCCATGGCTGCAGAGCGGCGTCGAAATCTTTTTATTTGCAGCTCTATAGCGCTCGGCATCAAGCAGGACTTGCAACGATATAACTTAATCCAACGATATAACTTAATCAGTAAATATAAAGACGGAATGATCGTTCGTTCGGGAGCCCTCGCTCGGCGGCCCAGGCTGAAACATAAAGTGCTTTTACTTGTGACCGTTTCGGATCTATTATCTGCTGCTGGTGCATGTTGCACAAGGTGTTGCTGAGGACTCTAGTGTTCCCCCGTTGTTTGTCTATAAAAGGACGATGCATGGACCCCGAAAGGGATCCTGGTTTGCTCGAAGGAAGCGTGAAGTTAGGTTTGGTCCTCTAAGCTGCACATCCTGTTTGTGTGTTGTGTCAATGTTAAAATGATGCATTTCTTGTGCACGTTAAAAAAAACATTACAAATCTTTTAATATTAAGAGGAGAATCGAAATACTCAAAAAAATAAAATATACAACAATTGAAATATGCCAACATGAATACTTTAATGGGAAAATATGGATACTGAGGTATGATTAAAAAACACGAACTCATTAGTATAGCAGAAACAAACGATAAACACTTTATATAAGAAATACCATAAGGGTTAGGAAAGCAGGCCACCCGTTCGTTTTAGTGCTGTAACTTATACCGTTGCGTGCTTTGCATATCAACGTGATGACCTGGATGGAAAGGATCAGAAGAAACGTCCAAATGAGCATCAGTCACCAACCACTGTGGCTGAACAAAAATATTCAAATCAAACGAAAACCCGCACTCTTTACGAATTGGGCAAGCTCGGAAACCGGACAAATACACATCTTTAAAACTTTAATGCGAAAGTACCACCTTCCAGAAACGGAAAACGAATAGACGCAATACGCTCAGCTAATCACGGCGTTGCAAGTTAGCTTGCGACAATCATCTGTTCCCCCCGGCGAGGCACCATAATTAAGCCTCCGGTGGTTCGATACAAAATGCACAAGTAAAGACTTCTACACTGCAGCCCTTGATCAAGTTGTGACGAAGCCTCGCAAATACCAATTGCGATGGGAAACGGATTGTAACTTTAAAGGTGTCCTACATATTAGTCTGGTGGGTTGGTTAGTGTGGTAATTTGAGCATGTGGTAATGGCAAACTGTGGGTAATGCGTCGCCTTTCAACCACAGGATTGCAGATTCGAAAAGAAGTGCTAGCTAGTCGGTTGTGTTCTTGGGCAAGGCACTTATTGGACATTTACTAAACCCAGCGGATTAATGGGTTCTTCTAAATTGAAGGAACGTGTGAATCATATACACATCACACAGAAATAGTTTCAGTAATCTGACGATTGGCCGTGTGATAACCCCCTTGGTTTTACCAATTACGGGTATAAACATAAATATCCTATTTAACGAGTTGAAAAGCAATTTAAAATGGTCTGGACTAATGCGAATTATTATCTACATATATTTTACTTGTTTTTTTTTGTATATTTGTACAGTTTTATTTGCAAATCAATCATATTAATAATGTATCAATTATACACAATTTATAGGGAGTTAGATAAACGAAGCATGTATAAGCCTGCTTCATATGATATAAGAAACGCAATGGTAATTCCCCCAAACAGCTACCACATTGGGGTTTTCTAATAAACAATAATTATTTTGCGATTAAAATTACATTGTATATCACTTAATAAAGAAAGAATAATTTTGGCTGAAATTACAGTGTATATGACTGAATAAAGCATAATTTTGGCTAAAATTACAGTGTATATTACTGAATAAAGCATAATTTTAATAAAAAATTAGTTTTATATATATATATATATATATATATATATATATATAAAGCATAAATAAGTATAAAAAATTTAAAAAATAAAGCAATCGCATTACCGTATATAATGTAGTGTTTATAGTAAAATGTGACATTTAAATTGGAATCACATAATTAGACAAGTCTGAAATATAATGATATGAATAAATGCACTACCGGTACTACAACATTTATGGTGATTTCGTCCCAAACAAGAATTATGTTCAGAAAATATCAAACAGTTTAACTGGATGTTATTGTGAACAAAAGTGTAGAATTATTTGCAATGTAATCTTGGTGGCTTGGTTGTAGATATCGCTTACAAAGCTACAACTGATGAATAATCTCTTGGTATCTCCATGTTGGTTTCAATCTTCCATTCATCGATTGTTGGATCATAAACCTCCACTGAGGTGTCAGATTCATCATGACCTCCAACGACATATATCTTCCCATCCACAACGCAAGCGGAAGCAGCAACTCGCTTGTACTTCATTCTTCTAGCCTCCATCCAGGAATTGGTTCGAAAATTGTATCGTTCGACTGAATCAAGTCCTTCACCACCAATGGCGTAAATCTCACCATTGCAAACAACACCACACAGCCCATATCTGTTCTCTTTCATAGAAGTTAACTTTTCCCATTTCCTCATTCTTGGATCCAAACTTTCCATTGAATTTAAATAATCCCCATTACTTCCACCAAACGCATATAAACGCCCATTATATGCAAACAAGAGCATGCGCATATCGTCGAGTTTCCATTGGAGCTATATTAGTCCATGTATCCAACACTGGGTTGTAAACTTCGGACAATGAAAAATATTCATCATTTACACCTCCCACAGTAAACATTTGATCATTCAACACAGCAGATGCTGCGAACCCTCGTTTCTCATTCATAGATGCCACTTTGTGCCAACCAGCATTAATTTGCTTCAAGTCTAACCGCTCGACAGAAGCTGTGACAGACCATCCACCACCAGCCGTATAAACATGGTTGTTTATCTTCACACTGGTTGAAGCACATCTTCCCTCCAAGGTTGACACAATATTTCTCCAATGTTTCCCAACAACATCGTAAATACTGACAAGGTTGCTTGCATCATAACCACCCAAAACCAGGAATTGGGATGCAATTTCCATTGCTCTAGCTCCCTCTACTGGTTGGTTTTCATTACGATTGATCAATTCAGACATGCACACATCAACAAAAGTTTCACATTTTCTCATCCAAGTCCATTCAGTTTTTTTAATCATTTTAAGAAAGGAAGTTGGTAATTTCTTGATGTCAATCAGTTGAAACAAGCGTTCAAAGAATTGTTGTCGATTTTCAAGATCGTGTTTAACCCAATTCATTATGCTTCTGAAAATCATCTCTTCACTTGAAGAATCCGATGTCTTTGTTATTCTAATAAGAGCTTCAGTTTCATCCGGATTCAATTCTTTGAAGTACAGTCCATTTGAAATCAACTCTAAGTTGTCTAAGAAGAAATTGTCACAATGTGTCACCAACTCAGGAATATTGTACATTTGTGCAAATGCCCGAACGATTAAACAGTTTCCAACTTCAAGTGTGTCCTTAAGAAAGCCAGCACAATAATCTTTCACATATTTGATTTGCAACATCCATCGGCCGCCTCGTACAGTTGATAAACCGTTTCACTGTTGATTGTGATTTTTGCAGTGTAAATGAAGCTTATGATCAGGTTAAGTACCAAAGCTGTAATTCCAACAACTTTGACACCATCATCTGTACAGCCTTCTTTGCACTTAGATGTGAACATGGCTCTGTAATATTTGGAAAACGCAGCAAGAATACTTCTGTGAGCTGATACTTCTCCACCTTCCGCATTGAATGTGACATCACAAAGTATCCTTTCTTCACGTAAACTGTTTACATTGTCAAGTAAACCGACCTCGTGATCGCTTCTATATTCTTTCTCATTCAAGTTATTTGCAGTCATTATCACAGGACAAAAATCACTAAAAAGTTTGGATAAAACTAGAGAAAGTCAATCACATGTTAACCACCACAATTTTTAAAACACATTTTGATTTTACCATATATATGTATGAAGCGAATTAAAAAAAAATCAATGCTTACGGTATACAATATGCACACCATTATTATTATTCTCTCACAAAAGAGCCTACACTACACAACCATAAGTCCGAATAACTTTCCCTTTTACAACATTTGTCAACATTTGCGTCCCAGTTTTGGTGGGAGGCCAAACTTTTAACGTCAATCACTAACAATAATTTATGCAATTTTACCCCACATATATATTACATATATGTGCAAGCAGCGCCCTAACCACAATAACTATATATTATACCAGTGTTTTATCCTGCAATCAGAATTAGAATGGAACCATTAGTTAACAAACCGAACTTGTTTACCATATTTAGTTAAAAAATATATACTCTTGTCAGATTCGTGCATGTCTAGACCGTGCTATATACCATTGCTCAATGTTTAAAACCAGATTGCAACAGTTTTATTTCATCGAGAATAAACGGACGGGTCACCAAGTTACCAAATCGAACTTATTATCTACGGTTAATTTCCCAGCTGACCGAATCGATACCTTTCCTATGTAATCGATCATGTAGGTTCTGAATCCAAGACGGAACCATCGAAATTCCACCACAGTAATTCTGCCAGAATAATTGGATAGATACCGGTACCGTACCATAGACGGTACCTCTAAATACTACATGATCGCTTGGATCGCTTACTATACTTCGTAATTACAAAAGCCATGATAATATTAAGATTAGTGTTTGGGACATGGTTGGAATTACTTTCCATAGCAATCTAAGTGATCCAAGCGCTCCTGTAGTATTAAGAGGCACCCCACCATAGATACTAAATAATATAGTATTCTATGACTGTACGCAGCACAAAAACCAAACTTATTTTAGCATAAGCAGACAGTGGGGTTTTCAAAAAGTCTCGGTCAAATATACAGAAAATCGGGCAATCCAAGTAATCAATGAAACAAGGCAATGGCTGCAAAGAAGCAATCACATAGAAATAAAATAAAACTTTACAGAATTTTATATGACATAATTAAATATTTGCAAAAGATCGGTACAATACAATTTTTATTATTGTTTCTTTCGCTGTAGCGTTTACCACCAACAATTTGAAAACACGTGTAAAATATATATATATATATATACTAAAACAAATATGGCGTTAACTAAAAATTCAACAATTAACTAAAACATTCTGTGGCAAGATACTACAACAAAACAGGAAGGCACCAATAAACACCAAACGTTATCTAGTTTGGTGCCTCCCTGGAAAAAAAAATATATATATATGTGTGGGAATCCCACACGAGTTTCTAATTGTGGTCGCTGTGTATTTATATTATTAATTCGTTATGCCATGTGTCCAGATTTTGTGCATGGGAAGTCGCGATTAATTTCCTGTTTTCGACAGATCAGTCGATGAATTGTTTCCCGCAAGTTTTTTGTTTAACGCACGCCAAGCCTAAAGTACAAACATGTGTTTCCTGTTATGTGTCTTAACTGTGTACAATTCCATAATATCAGAAATCATTCAGTTCGTCCTCGCTTGGACTAGCCGTTCTCTCACCTTTACCTTACTTACCTAAGCTATGCCCTATATACAGCGCCTTGACTGGCTGCACCTTGCGTGAATACCTAATAAATAACTAACCTATGTACACCTCTTGTCTTACCCTTGTTATCACGCGTCTAAAGTTAGAGCGCTGCTACATATATATAATTTAAAAAAAGTTAACTTGAACCATTACTGTAACAGTAGGGATTAACAATTCAGATCGATTTATATTAAATGATTAATAAACTGTTACATAATATATTCAATGAATTACACTTTTTCATACAGATGCTTAAGCAATAAAATAGTTTAACTTTGTTATGAACAATACTATAGTTATATAGAACGGAAGTCAAAACAATAGCCTACATCTCATTCTCACGCAATTCAATACAATATAACTTGTGACATAACTGCAACAGTAGGGACTAGCAATTCAGAATGATTTATATTAAATGATTAATAATTAATAAACTGTTACATATTGTGGCGTATGGAGTTTACGTATCGCCCTCCGTGCCTTTTTCTTTAATTCTATTTATTTGTGACGTTGTTCTCTTTTTAGTTTCCCGTTTTGTTGGCGCTTTGTGATTGGTTTATTTTGTTGATTACGTGTTTTCCTTGTTTTTCCTATGTTGCCAATTGTGATGAAGGAGTTAGAATACACGGTCGAGTAAAGAGGTTATCGAACCCTACCGAGTCGATTCGTTACAAATTGGCGATGCTGCTAGGACCTATATATCGCTTAAAAATATATGATGACTGAAGAGAATACAGAATCTTTATCCCGACAAGTCGCGGAGTTAATGTCAAAAATAGAGAAGTTAAATGCGAAGATTGTTGAAGCGAGTGCTATATATTACGACGAAACGTTTAATGGCGAAAAAGATTGGTGGCAATTTCGGCAACGTTTTAACAACGTGGCAGAACTTAAACAATGGGATCAAGAGGAGAGTGGACTGCAATTAGCGGCCGCCTTAACGAACTACGTCTTGGACATTCAAGCCAGTCTTGAACCATCGCTGCGGACAACTATGATGCATTGGTCGGTAGTTTTGATCGGATATACCGGTACGCAAGGAGAACGGAGCAGGAACATGGAAATGAGGCGAGAAACGAGGGGCAACGAAGCGCTTGTAATTATTGTGCGCGCTACGGCCACGGAGAAGCACACTGCTGTGAAAGATTTAGAAACTCTGCCGAGAAGAGTCGGTTAAACGACGACGCGACCGATGCAAGCGATAATATGGCTGGAGAAAACTCCGTCGTGACAGGTTTGACATTGCAGTGTGACGCTCGGCAACAACCACGTAACCTTTTGATTGATAGCGGGGCCGCAGTGTTCCGGTTATACAAAGGGGCATCAAAAAGCTTAAAACTTTTGACTAACAATTTGGAAGGTTTTGAGGTATGTCAGTTTGCATTTGAAAGATAGGGAAAATAATTGGTTAAACGCCTTTTAAATATGGTTTTGCAAAATTGCAAAATGCCGACAAAGTTACAGCAGTCAATCGATAATCGGACGAGTTTGGACGCACAGGACGATCCTATGAACATTGGTTGATTTGGTGGACTTATATTATATTGATAGGATGTGGAAAATTGACAGATACATTTCTATTATACTAATATCCAATAAACAGAAGAGAATATATACGATTTTACTTCGTAAAGCATTGAAATATGGCGACAAAATTACAGCGGTCAATCGGATATCGGGCGAAATCGGAAATCTGGAACGATCTCATTAACACTTACCCGATTTCTTGAAAATTTAAAGTCTACCAAATCGACCACCAAGAATATCAAGAATCTGGCGGTCGAGGACCCGATATTAACAACGATTTTAGGGAATTCCCCCTATGCAAACTCATTGAAAAATACAAGCGGGTTACCTATGGCTGTGTGGGGGGATCATGCAATGTCCGTTAAGTGCCTTGCCCAAAGACACAACGGCGAACAGTTTAGACTCTGCAACCCTTTGTCTTAAAGGCGACGCACTAAGCAATACGTCATGGAATCGTAATGGTTGGTTTATTCTTTGAACGAAGTGGTCATGGTAGTGAAATGTGGTTTTGAAACATTTTATGAAAATCACATCAAATTCTACTATCACGAAAATAAATAAACATTTCTTGCAATAATATTAAGTAAACGTTGATAGTGGGCATGTTAGACCCAAGCCTTCCCACACTTGCTTAGTCATCAAATTTGTGCTGATTAATTCCATGACGTCATCTTCATCGAGGTCTTTTCCATGACGTAATCCGCAACCACTATATCGACCAATGGGAATCAAGATAGATGGTTCGTCTAAAATTTAAATATTATTATCAATTTGGCGGGAAATTACTAATTTACGGCTGTCGTGTGTTGTATGACAAAATATAAAGCCCGAATCACAGCCAAAAAGGGATTCATGTTTATCCTCGTGAATTGGGAAACCAAGGGGGTTAACACACGGGCAATTGTCAGATCACATCGCGCCCACCGTCGGGTTACCGAAGCTATTGCATTTTCCTGTACCTGTGCCGCAATAAGCTTTATTTCCCGTTATTTAATACCGGGGAACAAAATGAATAAACTAAACTATCCCCCCCCCCCTAATACGACCAACCTCTCGCATACACCGTGGTCTCAGCATTCGTGATCACAGCTTTCAAGTGCGCGGCCAAATATTCGGCTTGTTTCATCTCTGATTCGAGTGTGCATTCTGACATATTGTTTACGTCACCAATAGCGTATATGTCGTCACAACCTTTTACTTTTAGGTTCGGATCGACTTTTATAGACCCAGCGCCGTCGATGGAACCGCCTGAATGGAAATATGATATTTATGTTTATCCCCGTGGATGGGAAAACCAATGGGGTTAACACACGGGTAATCGTCAGATCACCTCGCGCCCACCGTCGGGTTACTGGAGCTATTGCAGTGTGTTGTGTATAATTCACACGTTCCTTTAATTTAGTAGAACCTATTATACTGCTGGGTTCAGGCAATGTCCATTAAGTGCCTTGTCCAAGGACACACTCGACTAGCTAGCGACCGGTTTCTTTCAACCCTTCGGTGCCATCTACCCACCAAGAACTGATTTAAACAATTCCGAGTTCTTCCTTCTATCCGGGCACTCGACCACTAGATCGGCTTCAAATTCTTTCCCGGAGTCACTTTTAACGACCTGGTCCTTTTCATGTTGGTTGAATTTTATCGATTGCTGCTCGATTACTTTGCTGTCTGAACATAGATATCGTCAATTTATTTGTACGGTGATGGCCGAATGATTAACACGACCGATTCATATATAACTCCCTTCATACAAAATCGGACTTAAATATTATTTTATAAGTGACAAGCCCATCATAGAAACAAAACTGAATTAGGTAACAAAAAACAATTATAAATATTATTTATTTAAACAACGGTTGAATAAACTTCTTAGGTTATTTTGGTCGTGTGCCCGAATGGTTAACGTGATCGGAACATATACTGACTCCTATATAAAAAAGGCCTCGGTAATGGGTTCGAAACTTGGATCGGTAAAAAGCTACGATTGAGATTGTTCCACTTTGAGATCACAGCAAGTGCGATCTCTGCAAGACGTTGTAATCGCGTCTGCCGGTGTAGTCTTGAGGATAAGCAACAGGTGACATAACTCACTTAGAAAAACTTCGATATCTTTCCGATATATTGACCACCCCACCATACACCACTAACCCAAGTAATCAGAACTCCCTGAGATAACTCACTTAGATAAACTTCGATATCTTTCCGATATAATATTTGTCGAAGCGCTGATTGAACGGAGGCAGGAGCATCATTGAAGAGGAGCTGCTTACCGACGTGATGGATGATCACCTGGGTGGGTTGGCTT
The DNA here is from genome assembly GCA_000149265.1 of Ciona savignyi. Lineage (NCBI taxonomy): Eukaryota > Metazoa > Chordata > Ascidiacea > Phlebobranchia > Cionidae > Ciona > Ciona savignyi. Next base: position 16,611 of record AACT01014272.1, on the reverse strand, counting down.
GGAATTGTTGCGGACGGTTTATTGGAAACTTTAAGTTGTAATGACTTCCATATGATATCACATTCATGTGAATGGGTAAGTTATTGAGGCGTTTTTACATGAGCAATCGTCAAATTACCTTTTGTGAAGTGAGGTTTTTTAATTTAAGTTTTTTTTTGTAATTTTTCTTTTTATATTTATATCTTTTATATGCAGTGAGATAAAAATTTTATTCGTTTAGTTTAGTTTCACTGTAGGTTTTTATGAATGTAAGATTAACGTAATTGACAAGGTTAATCCAACAAACGAATATTACGCATTCGTATATTTTTCTTTTTTTATTTTCAACTCACCTTTTATAAATATGAGCCGGTTGCTGTTTGGGGGAATCACCTACTGATGAGCTTGAAGATATATCGCTCCATATTTGAACTGGGTTATGACGTAACACTGAACTTTTGCGCATCATAGCATCGAGTGAACGAAAAGCAATGTTATAATTTACAACGACCTTGTAGTAAATAAAATTATAAATTTAATTTCTCTAAGTTTGGAGATTTTTTGTAATTAATGAAAGGTGTAGCATCTGTAAATCATAATCTGGTTCCAAATTAATGTTTTTTAAAATGTCTATGTGTACTATTGTGAGCTCATATTTCGTAACAATCAATATGTTTTATATTTTCTTAACCTCGTGGTTTTCTTTTCTTTTTGTGCTGATGCTTATATTGACACCACGCTTATACTGACACAACGTGCATATACTAAATTTATAAAGATAGACCTACGAAAAACAGTTGGTAAGCTAATTGTTTATTATTATTTGTTGTTTTATTCATGTGTATATTTATGTAAAATTAGTGAAATAGAAAACCGCTCATCTCTTAATGCATAAGAACATTCAATAATGAAACCATCAATCAAGTGTGCGGGTCAGCGCGTTTATACTGTTCCTCTTGCTAAGGACTTGGTGTAAGTAGGTCGCACCAGTCGGAGGCCTTACAAGAGGAATATTCCTTTTGCCGGTTTTGTCAAAAATTCAAAGATATTTACAAAAATAACTTTGATTAAATTTACCGCACTTGAAGTGCTGGCGAAATTTATCGCATCGTTTTATACCGCTGTGGTGTTGCGTGGTTGATGCGAACAAAAGTACTTATATACTGTAACATCTCTATAACGCATAAAGTTCACACTGTTTAATGCTGTTGGTTTAATGTGCACTGTTTAATGTGCCATCCTTTTTTGCCCCTGATATTAGATCGGTCATTCCCACAAGGTCGTGACGTCAGAACACGCCTTTATTTAATGCCTCGATTCCTCATTTCTGTGTGAGTTTATTGTGTGAGTACCGAACCACTGAATTTATGTTAGTACCGAAACGCTTTATACTGAATCTTAATGATATTTGTAACAGAATCTAACATTACTTACCTGCAAGCTAATCAGTTGGTAAGTTTCATGTTAAATTCTTTAAGCACTGATTTACTGACGATATTTTGATTGTATTTATTTATTTTTTATATAAAACCGCCATTAAAGACATTAAAAGAATTGTGCACGTTTAAGCTGATTGAACACAGACATTCGCGTAGATAGAAATTAACGCAATCCTAGTGTGATTATGGGCGGTGTGCAGGTCGCCCACAAGAAAGAATCTTTCAATTGCACTAATCGGGTTGGGGGATTCCCCGTGAAACAATGACGTAAGTCCGTTCCCATGCTGAGTAAAATAGCAGTTCGCGCGCGGCGGAGATAATCGAATTTGGATCTAGCTCAATAAATAAACGGCCGAATTACTTTCCGCTGTGATAACTAAGAGATTGTGGTACTTACAAAGCAGTTTTAATTCTATTAAAGCGATCAATCAAATGTATTTAACACCGTTTAGTTATATTTAAATTATATCCTTTTTTAAATGACGTGTTTTAACGACTGTTCGTTTTTCCATCTTTACCTATTCCTGTGTCGTGATTTTTTCGTTTGCCATTTTAAATACTAGGGCAAAAAGAAATAAACTAAACTAAACTATTTCTCAAATTAAAATGTTATTATTTTTTCGATTTCCGACCTATCGCCACAATTACTGGTAATATATGCATTAAGATTTGTGTGCAAATATAAAGATATTTGCGGAGTCAGACGGTATGCTTATCAACATTGATTTGTGAACAAATAGTTTCAGAAATTATGGAAACCAAAAACTAATCTAAACCCCAGAACCAACCCTAACTCAAACCCCATGTTTAAAACTAACTTTAATGTCATAATCTTGATTTAGTGTACAGTTTTCCTCTTTCCCGTTTTCCCTCCTTTAGCCCCCCCCCGGCGTGGTTAGCAAGGTCATCTCACAAATAGATATTATCGGCATTCGGATAATCTAACATTGTTGGTTTTGTTTCAAGGTTGCGAATAAAGGTAAATTAGAAAATAACCTTGATATATGCTATGTTAAAAGACCAGACTTTGGTATAAATAGAAACCCTAACCTTGGTAAACGAACGAAGGTAATTGATTACTACGTGACCTTATTCGGCGGTCCGATTCGTTCAACAGATGTTATATATAGCTGTTCTATTTTGCTTGATGTTTTCCATATTTCCCTGTTGCATTTTCCCTGTTCTAACTGTCTGTCCGATCATTATTTAATTTATTTCCCTTTAAAGTTGCAAAACCACAAATAACTAAACTTGCCTTTATATTACACAAATGCAGGTAATGTGTGTTTTAAGTGAATATCTTTGTGGATCGCTTACTTTGGGCTTATTTTGTGTCACGTGACGTGTTAATACGTCATCACAACGTAATTGTCACGTCACTTTGACCTTTCGATATAAAAGTTTAGATCGGATGTGGTTGTTCTTTGCATTATTTCAAACAATGGCGTTTATTGTGAACAATCGCGGTGAAGTTCGAGAACAATGGGACGGAATTGTAAATTACGAGTCAATTAAGAAACGCGGGACATCGGGCGTCCTTTATGACGTAATAAAAACTTCATTCATCAATTTGTGCGTGACCGGGGACTTTCTAGGACAGCCGGAAGATCATTCAACGTCATTAAGATCATTATTACGTCACTGTGAGTAAGGAAGTCATGGTTATGGGTAAACGCAACCAAAATACCAGAGAGCGCCAACCACGTGTTAACCACCACCATTTGTAAAACACATTTTCATTGTGAACTATAAATATATATGTACATGTGTATAAATGTGCAACCCTTACCACAATTTGTATACATTTGGGGCAAACCCCGAAATGATGAGTAAAACACCATTGTTGTGTTTGATAGGAAACCGCTGATTTTTAGCTCAGGCCGGTCGACGGCTTGGTTTTGTGGTGGTCCATGGCTGCAGAGCGTCGTCCAAAGCATCGAGACGGGCCTGTGTCCCGCCAATGATATATATAATTTAAATCTGTGAATAAAAGAGGAAAGGTCGTTCCTGCTGGTGGCCCTCCCAGGCCGAAACAAGTCGAGCATTAAGTTCTTTTACTTGGGACTGTTTCGTCCTGGGAGACGCCAAGGACTCCAATGTCGGGGAAGATCGTGGTCAGTGGGGCGATGTGACGCGTACGAACGGTGCCCAAGCCCGAGGGACCTTGTAGATGCTGGGGTGAAAATGATGCATTTCCCTTTTAATATCACGTTAAAACAACGTTATAGTGTGTTTTAATATAAAGAGGATAATTGAAATACTTAAAATGTACACTGGAAAATACATTTCAAATCAAAGCTTAATAAAGCTATTGTAACAAACACTGAATTGTATAGGTTAAAAATAATTGTAAAGATAAATGTGAGATCTTTTTTATTGAGTCTGAAACAGTAACTCATCTATTCTGTACTTGCTCACACACTGTCAAGTTTTGGAACGAAACCGAAAATTGGATCGCTCTTTAATTAAGAATACCCTGTCATTGCGCCACATGAACATGATATTTGGAGCCGCCGTGATCGACAATAATCTTCTAAATTGACTTCTTTATATGCGATATATTATTTTTTTTGTAGCAAGATTCAAAATTGACCCTCTAAAGGCTTTAGGAGGCGTTCAACTAATTATTTTCCCTATCTCTCCAATGCAAACTGACCTCACAAAAACGACTGTCACTCAAAATCCTGACATAGGAAGTCTTAGATTTTTTCACAATTTAAAATTGAAGCTTGGATCTGCAACCTAAACTTAAAACCCTACAAAATTTTGTTTAAAAATTTTGAGCCCATACCCCTTCGTACATCGGCAACTTTTTTTCAACAAAACAGCTAGCAGATGCACAATCAACACCTTTATTTTACAAAGCACTGCTCCACGATTACAAAACTTTACAGCTAAACGAGAACACTGGCGCGCAGCCTAGCACATGCTGCTTTTAATCAAACAAACATTGGGGAATCACCACCATTGTTACTCAGCAAAACACTCGTTTAAAAACAATGACTAATGGAGGGTACCACTCGTCACATCCTGCCGTTCATAGAGGTCTTAATTGGTTATACGCCATCTTGGAAACGGTGACCGTTCCAGTTTGGTTTAAACTGTTTGAACTTACTAGTAGAGGTCATTCTGTGAGACTCCGGTCCAAATTTTTACCGTTTCGGTTGACTGCTTCGGCTATTACAGGCCTTCGACTGAAGGGTGGTCATTCTGTAGATTTCATTTGGCGACAGTGTCACTGGTGATGACTGAAACTCTTCTTCCACATTAAAATTCACTGCTTGATGTTCCACAAGTTTCAGCACATTTTTTCACTGTAATTTGAAAGGTTTAAAGTCCATAACCAGGGTACAAATAGTTGTTTTTGAGTAAAAAAAACACACCCAATGTCACCTATGAGCCTCGTGTGACCACATTTTGTCCGCCTCCACTTCTTTCACCAATGTTTGACAATCAAGGACGGTTAGGATTGAAAAGTTTTTATATCTTCTGTATGCATAAGTGTCCAACAACACATCTAGGCCTTCACACCTGCCCAAAAATTGAAAAATATGAAAAAAAGGTACACATGTGGATACCAAGAGGAGTACATTTTTCAGTCCTATATCACAAATCGGATTAACAGTCTGTATCGAAAGATTGTCTGGTATTTATAAAAGCCATTCGAAGTTAGGTTCTTGAAAAAATATCCGAACGACCCTCTACCGGAGTGAAAACAACCAAAAATGAGAAAAAATGACTAATTAATTACTTTGCTAATTAGCATAAGTAATTAAGTGTAAGATTTTAGACAAACAGTTGACTAGTAACATTTATCCACACTCAAATTTCTATAAATTTGGAGATTTTGGCAAAAAATTCAAAATAGCCCGTTTTTCATTTAGGAGGCGTTCAACTAATTATTTTCCCTATCTCTCCAATGCAAACTGACCTCACAAAAACGACTGTCACTCAAAATCCTGACATAGAAGGTCTTAGATTTTTTCACAATTCAAAATTGAAGCTTGGATCTGCAACCTAAACTCAAAACCCTACAAAATTTTGTTTAAAAATTTTGAGCCCATACCCCTTCGTACATCGGCAACTTTTTTCCAACAAAACAGCTAGCAGATGCACAATCAACACCTTTATTTTACAAAGCACTGCTCCACGATTACAAAACTTTACAGCTAAACGAGAACACCGGCGCGCAGCCTAGCACATGCTGCTTTCAACAAAACAAACATTGGGGAATCACCACCATTGTTACTCAGCAAAACACTAGTTTAAAAACAATGACTCATGGAGGGTACCACTCGTCACATCCTGCCGTTCATAGAGGTCTTAATTGGTTATACGCCATCTAAAACATTGACTAAAACAGGTATAAAACGTTTTGATGGTGTATTACAGGATATCACTATGCAGTCAGTTATAGTGTATTGCAAGTTTGATTACTAACTCATAATATGCCGCAAGCTTGACATAAGGTCGCTAGCTAGTCGTTTGTGTCCTTAGGCAAGGCACTTTACGTACATTGCCTGAAACCAGCGGATTATTGGGTTCTACCAAATTGAAGGAATGTGTCTATCATATACTGCAATAGCTCTGGTAACCCGACGATGGGCGCAAGGTGATCTGACGATTGCTCGTGTGTTAACAACCCCCTTGGTTTTCCCATTCACGGGGATAAACATGAATATCCTATTCTAACGTTGTAAACACCAATACTCGTTAAGAGCGTCGGCGAACAAGTTTTGTTTAAAATTAAATTAATGTAAACAATTTACCCACCATGCTTGTATAAATTTATTAAGAAACACCACACGTCTTTAACGCAAAACAAGGCATGACCGATTGCTGAAGAGCTATGTGGCCAATATTACAAAAGTTTCATCAATACACTCCGCAAAATACTTTTTAAATAACATACACAGTTAGGCAGGCTTGTACGCTTCTTCATCGGAATAAGTTGTGTAATGTAGACGTTCCAAAATGTCGTCGACGGACTTCAACGAATGATCGGTGATTTGTTAGTGATCTTGTGGTATTTGCCGATCGTACAGTACAGGTGTCCATGATTTAAATGGTTCCACACTTGCTAATTCATTTTCTAGGTCACTTTGAGTAATTTCAAACCGCAGTTGGTGAGATAAGAGGTAAGGTTGTAGAAATTACTGGGTTGTGCTTGTTACAGAATTATTTGTTCTGACAATTTTATCTTGATAGTGCGCCATAACACATCTTGCATCATATAGTAGTAACGTAACTTCAGGGCATACTCTTCTTCCCGGGTCAAAGGTGCAACACCAGACGCATTAAAATGCGTTTCCTCTAACATGGCCGGAGCAGTAATGGTTCCTGCAAGTAATTATTTTATAAGTGTAATGTATCATTTGTGGATCTGATTCATACAACATAAAAGGCTAGTATAAGAATACCGGTACATAAGCAGTTGCAACATAACAAGAAATATTTGTCAAAACTTGTTACCGTAAGGTAATAAAACTACTTCCCAAAAAAAGTGGTTATTCCCCAAGTGAAGAAACTCTAACTAGACATATGTACTAGGGTATGAGAAAAAATGTAAAATTCTGATTGCGATTCTTCAAATAAGTGGATTGCTTTGTTTAGCTTATTGACAAATAATGTGGCTTAAACAAATTTAAAAATGTCAAGGTGAGTATGTCACATTTATTCCTAACACTATAGACCTTACCATTTTTTTGACACGGTTTCCATAATGAAGAAGAGTATAAGTTCAAAGATCAGTTCGGTGTTCAGGGTTCACTTCTTTGGACATTTTTTTCAAAATTCCTCCTCAAGTAGAACCACAGACGCTCCGTTTCACCTTTCATCAAACCAAAACCAGGCTGCCACTTTGAACTGTACTCCAGCTGCAGTAAACATCAGAAATATTATATTTAAGAATTAGAGAAAGTTGAAAGACGTTTGAAATGTCATTTAACATAAACAACTGGTACATATATATAGTTGCAAAAGGGACTCACTTGACATGAAATACTGTGGGCATATCCAAGAAAAACAGGCGCTGAGAATTCAAACCAACACAAGAATTTTCATTCTTTTTGTTCTATTGGGACAAAGCATAACCATTATTTTTATACATATATATATTGCAACAAAGGATATTAAATATATGTTATACAGGCAAAACACTTTTACAACATCATTAAGAAACTTTTGCTAAATACATAATGTGTATCTGAGTCTGCAAACCCAACCTCACCCAGTATTGACGTACGACCTCACCCAGTGTTGCCGTACAGCATCACCCAGCTTTGCTGTACAACCTCACCCAGTATTGCCTTACAACCTCACCCAGTATTGCCGTAACACCTCACCCAGTATTGCCGTACAACCTCACCCAGTATTGCCGTACAACCTCACCCAGTATTGCCGTACAACCTCACCCAGTATTGCCATACAACCTCACCCGGTATTGACGTACAACCTCACCCGGTATTGTCGTACAACCTCACCCGGTATTGCCATACAACCTCACCCAGTATTGCTGCACAACCTCACCCGGTATTGACGTACAACCTCACCCGGTATTGCCGTACAACATCACCCGGTATTGCCGTACAACCTCACCCGGTATTGCTACACAACCTCACCCGGTATTGCCGTACAACCTCACCCAGTATTGCTGCACAACCTCACCCAGTATTGCTACACAACCTCACCCAGTATTGCTACACAACCTCACTCAGTATTGCTACACAACCTCACCCAGTATTGCTACACAACCTCACCCGGTATTGCCGTACAACCTCGCCCAGTATTGCCATACAACCTCACCCGGTATTGTCGTAAAACCTCACCCGGTATTGCCGTACAACCTCACCCCGTATTGTTGTACAACATCACCCAGTATTGCCGCACAACCTCACCCGGTATTGCCGTACAACATCACCCAGTGTTGCCATACAACCTCACCCAGTATTGCCGCACAACCTCACCCGGTATTGCCGTACAACATCACCCAGTGTTGCCGTACAACCTCACCCAGTATTGCTACACAACCTCACCCAGTATTGCCGCACAACCTCACCCCGGTATTGCCGTACAACCTCACTCAGTATTGCTACACAACCTCACTCAGTATTGCTACACAACCTCACTCAGTATTGCTACACAACCTCACTCAGTATTGCTACACAACCTCACCCAGTATTGCTACACAACCTCACTCAGTATTGCTACACAACCTCACTCAGTATTGCTACACAAACTCACCCAGTATTGCTACACAACCTCACTCAGTATTGCTACACAACCCTCACCCGGTATTGTCGTACAACCTTACCCGGTATTGCCATACAACCTCACCCGGTATTGCCGTACAACATCACCCAGTATTGACATATAACCTCACCCAGTATTGCCGTACAACATCACCCCAGTGTTGCCGTACAACCTCATCCAGTATTGACATGTAACATCACCCAGTATTGCCGTACAACCTCACCCGGTATTGTCGTACAACCTCACCCAGTATTGCTGCACAACCTCACCCAGTATTGTCGTACAACCTTACCCAGTATTGCCGCACAACCTCACCCAGTATTGCCATACAACCTCAACCGGAATTGCCGTACAACCTCACCTCGTATTGCCGTACAACCTCACCCAGTATTGCTGCACAACCTTATCCAGTATTGCTACACAACCTCATCCAGTATTGACAAGTAACATCACCCAGTATTGTCGTACAACCTCACCCGGTATTGTAGTACAACCTCACCCGGTATTGCCGTACAACCTCACCCAGTATTGCTACACAACCTCACTCAGTATTGCTACACAACCTCACTCAGTATTGCTACACAACCTCACCCGGTATTGTCGTACAACCTTACCCGGTATTGCCATACAACCTCACCCGGTATTGCCATACAACCTCACCCAGTATTGCCGTACAACCTCACCCGGTATTGCCATACAACCTCACCCGGTATTGCCGTACAACATCACCCAGTGTTGCCGTACAACCTCACCCAGTATTGCTACACAACCTTATCCAGTATTGACATGTAACATCACCCAGTATTGCCGTACAACCTCACCCAGTATTGCCATACAACCTCACCCGGTATTGCCGTACAACCTCACTTAGTATTGCCGTACAACCTCACCCAGTATTGCTGCACAACCTTACCCAGTATTGCTACACAACCTCATCCAGTATTGACAAGTAACATCACCCAGTATTATCGTACAACCTCACCCGGTATTGCCGTGCAACATCACCCGGTATTGCCGTACAACCTCAACCAGTATTGCCGTACAACTTCACCCGGTATTGTCGTACAACCTCACGCAGTATTGTCGTACAACCTCACCCAGTATTGCCGTACAACCTCACCCAGTATTGTCGTACACCCTCACCCAATATTGCCGTAAAACATCAACCAGTATGTGCCACATAACATCACCCAGTATTGCCCGTACAACCCTTACTTAGTATTGCCACACAACATCACCCAGTATTGCCGTGCAACATCACCCCGGTATTGTCGTGCAACCTCACCCGGTATTGCCGTACAACCTTACCCGGTATTACCGCACAACTTTACCCAGTAGTGGACACAACATCACCCAGTATTGCAGTACAACCTTAACCAGTATTGCCGTACAACATCACCCAGTATTGTCGTACAACCTCACCCGGTATTGCCGTACAACCTCACCCGGTATTGCCGTACAACCTTACCCGGTATTACCGCACAACTTTACCCACTATTGCTGTATGGTGCAACATCACCCAGTATTGCCATACAACCTTACCCAGTATTGCTGTACAACTTCACCCAGTATTGTCGTACAACCTCACCCGGTATTGCCGTACAACCTCACCCAGTATTGCCGTACAACATCACCCAGTATTGCCGTGCAACATCACCTGGTATTGCTGCACAACATCACCCAGTATTGTCGTACAACATCGCCCAGTAATGCCGCACAACCTCACCCAGTATTGCCGTACAACCTCACCCGGTATTGCCGTACAACCTCACCCGGTATTGCCGTACAACCTTACCCGGTATTGCCATACAACCTCACCCGGTATTGCCGTACAACCTTACCCGGTATTGCCATACAACCTCACCCAGTATTGCCGTACAACCTCACCCGGTATTGCCGTACAACCTTACCTAGTATTGCCGTACAACCTCACCCAGTATTGTCGTACAACCTCACCCGGTATTGCCGTACAACATCACCCAGTATTGCCGTACAACCTCACCCGGTATTGCCGTACAACCTCACCCGGTATTGCCGTACAACCTCACCCAGTATTGCCGTACAACCTCAACCAGTATTGCCGTACAACTTCACCCGGTATTGCCGTACAACCTCACCCGGTATTGCCGTACAACCTCACCCGGTATTGCCGTACAACCTCACCCAGTATTGCCGTACAACCTCAACCAGTATTGCCGTACAACTTCACCCGGTATTGCCGTACAACCTTACCTAGTATTGCCGTACAACCTTACCTAGTATTGCCGTACAACCTCACCCAGTATTGTCGTACAACCTCACCTGGTATTGCCGTACAACATCACCCAGTATTGCCGTACAACCTCACCCGGTATTGCCGTACAACCTCACCCGGTATTGTCGTACAACCTCACCCAGTATTGCCGTACAACCTCAACCAGTATTGCCGTACAACTTCACCCGGTATTGCCGTACAACCTCACCCAGTATTGCTACACAACCTCACCCAGTATTGCCATACAACCTCACCCAGTATTGCCATACAACCTCACCCAGTATTGCCATACAACCTCACCCAGTACTGTCGTACAACCTCACCCAGTATTGTTGTACAACCTCACCCGGTATTGCCGTACAACCTTACCCAGTATTGTTGTACAACCTCACCCGGTATTGCCGTACAACCTTACCCGGTATTGCCATACAACCTCACCCAGTACTGTCGTACAACCTCACCCGGTATTGCTGTACAGCCTCACCCAGTATTGCCGCACAACCTCACCCAGTATTGCCATACAACCTCACCCAGTATTGTTGTACAACATCACCCAGTATTGCCGTACAACCTCACCCCGTATTACCGTACAACATCACCCAGTATTGCCGTACAACCTCACCCAGTATTGCCACACAACATCACCCGGTATTGCCGCACAACCTTACCAAGTATTGCCGCAAAACCTCACCTAGTATTGCAGTACAACCTCATTCAGTATTGCGGCACAACCTCACCCAGTATTGCTACACAACCTCACCCAGTATTGCTACACAACCTCATCCAGTATTGACATGCAACATCGCCCAGTATTTCCGCACAACCTCACCCAGAATTAGACTCAATCGCACCCAGTATTGCCGTACAACATCACCCAGTATTGCCGCACAACCTCACCAAGTATTGCCGCAAAACCTCACCTAGTATTGCAGTACAACCTCAACCAGTATTGCTACACAACCTCACCGGTTATTGCCGTACAACATCCCCCAGTATTGTCACACAACCTCACCGGTTATTGCCGTACAACATCCCCCAGTATTGTCACACAACCTCACCGGTAATTGCCGTACAACATCACCCAGTATTGTCACACAACCTCACCGGTATTGCTGTACAACCTCACCCATTATTGCTGCACAACCTCACCCAGTATTGCTGCACAACCTCACCGGTATTGCTGTACAACCTCACCCATTATTAGACACAACCTCACCAAGTATTGGACACTATCTCAACCAGTATTGCTACACAACCTCACCGGTTATTGACATACAACATCACCCAGTATTGTCACACAATCTCAACGGTAATTGCCGTACAACATCACCCAGTAATGCCGTACAACCTCACCCAGTATTGCCGTACAACCTCACCCAGTATTGCTGCACAACCTCACGCCCAGTATTGCCGTACAACCTCACCCAGTATTTCCGTACAACCTCACCCAGTATTGCCGTACAACCTTACCGAATATTTCCGTACAACCTCACTCAGTTCAGTGTCAAAACACAACTCGCCTAGTGATGCTATGATGTCAGCACACAATCTTACCTAGTAGCAGCAAACGACTTCCACGATGTTGTCACAGACATCTTCGGCCACAGTATTAGCCGGCAACCTTAACCTGTCGCTTAACATTTTACTAGTACCGGTACTTTTGGTAGGTTAATATTTAACACACTAATATAACGGTAACTGCCTAAATGAACATGCTAAAATGGAATTCTAACTAATTCTCCGAAGCTTTTTAGGCTACACTAACGTACGCTACCACACACTGTTTAATCTGAAAATAATGCGTAACCATTGCGATGATTTTACAAAATATCGCGATCAACCATAATATGCTTAATCGCCGTACCATGTGGTATGAAAATACGACCATGGCAGCATACTATGCGCTCATCATACCAAACCATGTCCCATACTATGGGCTAATTCGTAACGAATCGGGTGAAACGAAACATGTATATGCCTGCTCCATATGATATAAGAAAAGCAATGGTAATTCCTCCAAAGAGCTACCACGAGGTGTTTTTCATAAATTACTAAAAAAGCATAATTTTGGCACAAAAACATTGTAATATAAGTGTATAAAGCATAATTTTGTGGGAAATTACAATGTATATGACTAAATAAAGCATAATTTTGGCAAAAAAACATTGTATATGACTGAGTTAAGCATAATTTTGGCCAAAAAAACATTGTATATGACTGTATACAGCATCATTTTGTGGGAAACGTGGCGCCATTGTAACGTTAGTTCTATATTATTGGATAAGTCTGATATAAATCTTGGAGGCTTGGTTGTAGATATCGCTTACAAAGCTACAACTGGTGAAAAGAATCTTGATATCTCCATGTTGGTTTCAATCTTCCATTCATCGATTGTTGGATCATAAACCTCCACTGAGGTGCTGGATTCACCACGACCTCCAACGACATATATCTTCCCATTCACAAAGCAAGCGGAAGCACCAGCTCGCTCGTAGTTCATTCTGCGGGCCGACCTCCAGGAATTGGTTCGAAAATTATATCGTTCGACCGAATCAACTCCGTAACCACCAATGGCGTAAATCTCACCATTGCAAACAACACCACACAGTTCACCTCTGTTCTCTTTCATAGAAGTTAACTTTTCCCAATTCCTCATTCTTGGATCCAAACTTTCCATTGAATTTAAATTATTTCCATTGAATCCACCAAACGCGTATAAACAACCATCATTTGAAACAAGAGCATGATCACATCGTTGAGTTTTCATTGGAGCAATATTAGTCCATGTATCCAACATTGGGATGTAAACTTCAGCCGATGATAATATACCATCATTCGAACCTCCCACAGTAAACATTTGATCATTCAACACAGCAGATGCTGCGAACTGTCGTTTCTCTTTCATAGATGTTACCTTGTGCCAACCAGCATTAATTTGCTCCAAGTCTAACCGCTCAACAGAATCTGTGGCAGGCCATCCACCACCACCAGCCGTATAAACATGGTTGTTTATCTTCACACTGGTTGAACCACATCTTTCCTCCAAGGTTGACACAATATTTCTCCAATGTTTCCCAGCAACATCGTAAATACTGACAAGTTTGTTTGCACCATCACCACCTACAACCAGGAATTGGGATGCAATCCCTTCTGTTCTAGCGACCTCTACTGGTTGGTTTTCATTACGATTGATCAATTCAGACATGCACACATCAATGAAAGTTTCACATTTTCTCATCCAAGTCCATTCAGTTTTTTTAATCATTTTAAGAAAGGAAGTTGGTAATTTCTTGATGTCAATCAGTTGAAACAAGCGTTCAAAGAATTGTTGTCGATTTTCAAGATCGTGTTTAACCCAATTCATTATGCTTCTGAAAATCATCTCTTCACTTGAAGAATCCGATGTCTTTGTCATTCTAATAAGAGCTTCAGTTTCATCCGGATTCAATTCTTTGAAGTCCAGTCCATTTGAAATCAACTCTAAGTTGTCTAAGAAGAAATTGTCACAATGTGTCACCAACTCAGGAATATTGTACATTTGTGCAAATGCCCGAACGATTAAACAGTTTCCAACTTCAAGTGTGTCCTTAAGAAAGCCAGCACAATAATCTTTCACATATTTGATTTGCAACATATCGGCCGCCTCGTACAGTTGATAAACCGTTTCACTGTTGATTGTGATTTTTGCAGTGTAAATGAAGCTTATGATCAGGTTAAGTACCAGAGCTGTAATTCCAACAACTTTGACACCATCATCTGTACAGCCTTCTTTGCACTTGGATGTGAACATGGCTCTGTAATATTTGGAAAACGCAGCAAGAATACTTCTGTGAGCTGATACTTCTCCACCTTCTGCATTGAATGTGACATCACAAAGTATCCTTTCTTCACGTAAACTGTTTACATTGTCAAGTAAACCGACCTCGTGATCGCTTCTATATTCTTTCTCATTCAAGTTATTTGCAGCCATTATCACAGGACAAAAATCACTAAAAAGTTTGGATAAAACTAGAGAAAGTCAATCACATGTTAACCACCACAATTTTTAAAACACTTTTTGATTTTACCATATACATGTATGAAGCGAATTAAAAAAAAAGTCAATGCTTACGGTATACAATATATACCATTATTATTTTCTCACAAAAGAGCCTACACTACACAACCATAAGTCCGAATAACTTTCCCTTTTACAACATTTGTCAACATTTGCGTCCCAGTTTTGGTGGGAGGCCAAACTTTTAACGTCAATCACTAACAATAATTTATGCAATTTTACCCCACATATATTACATATATGTGCAAGCAGCGCCCTAACCACAATAACTATATATTATACCAGTGTTTTATCCTGCAATCAGAATTAGAATGGAACCATTAGTTAACAAACCGAACTTGTTTACCATATTTAGTTAAAAAATATATACTCTTGTCAGATTCGTGCATGTCTAGACCGTGCTATATACCATTGCTGTTTAAAACCAGATTGTAACAGTTTTATTTCATCGAGAATAAACGGACGGGTCACCAAGTTACCAAATCGAACTTATTATCTACGCTTAATTTCCCAGCTGACCGAATCGATACCTTTCCTATGTAATCGATCATGTAGGTTCTGAATCCAAGACGGAACCATCGAAATTCCACCACAGTAATTCTGCCAGAATAATTGGATAGATACCGGTACCGTACCATAGACGGTACCTCTAAATACTACATGATCGCTTGGATCGCTTACTATACTTCGTAATTACAAAAGCCATGATAATATTAAGATTAGTGTTTGGGACATGGTTGGAATTACTTTCCATAGCAATCTAAGTGATCCAAGCGCTCCTGTAGTATTAAGAGGCACCCCACCATAGATACTAAATAATATAGTATTCTATGACTGTACGCAGCACAAAAACCAAACTTATTTTAGCATAAGCAGACAGTGGGGTTTTCAAAAAGTCTTGGTCAAATATACAGAAAATCGGGCAATCCAAGTAATCAATGAAACAAGGCAATGGCTGCAAAGAAGCAATCACATAGAAATAAAATAAAACTTTATAGAATTTAATATGACATAATTAAATATTTGCATAAGATCGGTACAATACAATTTTTATTATTGTTTCTTTCGCTGTAGCGTTTACCACCAACAATTTGAAAACACGTGTAAAACATATATATATACCAAAACAAATATGGCGTTAACTAAAAATTCAACAATTAACTAAAACATTATGTGGCAAGATACTACAACAAAACAGGAAGGCACCAATAAAAAACAAAAGTTATCTAGTTTGGTGCCTCCCTGGAACAAAAATATATATATTATATATATATATAAATGTGGGAATTCCACACGAGTTTATAATTGTGTCGCTGTTTATTTTTATTAATAATTCGTTATGCCATGTGTCCAGATTTTGTGCATGGGAAGGCGCGATTAATTTCCTGTTTTCGATAGATCAGTCGATGAATTGTTTCCCGCGAGTTTTCTGATTAACGCACGCCAAGCCTTAAGTACAAACATGTGTTTCCTGTTATGTGTCTTATATAAACTGTGTATAATTCCTGAATATCAGAAAGCATTAGGTTCATCCTCGCTTGGACTAGCCGTTCTCTCACCTTTACCTTACTTACCTAAGCTATGCCCCTTGTGTACAGCGCTTTGACTGGCGTGGGATCCTCTAGAGTCGA
>AACT01013893.1:0-15459 GCA_000149265.1 Ciona savignyi | reverse complement strand
ACAATGACCAGTAGATACTGATTTCGCCCTTGTACAGGTCCTTTAAAATCCATACTTATTCTATCCCATGGCTTCATGGCTTTCACCAATGAGCGAGGTTGAGGACGATGGAAACGAGGCTTCAATTCAGCGCAAGTTCTGCAATTTTTGCCAACGGATTTGGTTTCTTCGCTTGTGTAAGGCAGATTTCGACTTCTAACGTAATGATAGAGTCGCACATATCCAGGGTGTCCCATAGCTTCATGTAGGTTAACTAATCCTGAAGCAGATCCAGAGGAGGCGCACACTCGTGACAGAGCATCGGGTACGATGTTTTGGGGACCAGGTCGGTGTCGAATATCATAGGAGTATTGTCCGAGCTCCAGCCTCCATAACAGAATTTTGGTATTCTTTATTTTTCCTCGGTTGGTACGAAGGAACATGTATGCTATTGATTTTTGATCCGTAATCAAAGTGAAGGACCGACCTTTAAGAAAATGCGCCCATTTGCGAACAGCTTCTATGATTGCAGTTGCTTCCTTTTCAATTGCAGGATAATTTCTCTCACTGTTATTGAGTGTCCTAGACATAAAAGCTACTGGTCGGCCATTTTGTGAAAGGACCCCTCCTATAGCGACGTCAGAAGCATCGGTTTCAACTTCGAAAGGTATACCGTCGCGGATAACACCAAGTGTTATATTACCAAGTTCGGTTTTCAGATCTTTAAATGAGCGAATGGCGGCTTCGTCCAACGGAAAAAGTTTCGAATTGAGCAGAGGCTGCACTCTAAGTGAAAAATTTTGGATCCATTTTGCGTAATACGAGAGCATCCCCAAAACGCGTTTCAATTCTTTAGAATTGGTAGGTGGAGGTAAATCGACCAGGGCTTGTAAACGACGAGGGTCGGGCTGAATGTTATTGCTTGAGATACGGTATCCAAGTAAGTCGATAGCGGTTTGGCGAATCTTTACCTTTTCTTGGTTCAGAGTGAGATTGTGTCTACGAGCAGCTTGTAGGAGTTCATTCAAATTGCGATCATGTTCCTGTAGTGTGGCGCCGGTTACTGTGATGTCATCCAAATAAGCGTATACTTTCTTAAGCTTATTAATTTCAATGAATTCGTCAATGGCTCGCTGAAAAGCGGCAACGCCATTTGTCACACCAAAAGGGAGACGCTTGTACTGATATAACTTTCCGCCAGCTTCAAATGCCGTGAAATGGCGCTCGCATTCCCTCAGCGGGACTTGATGGTAGGCGGCACGCAAGTCAATGGAGCTGTAAAACTTGTCACGGGCAACACAGTTGACGATTTCTTCTATTTTTGGTAGCGGATAGGCGTCTAGTTGTGTAAATCGGTTAACGGTAACCGAGTAATCTACAACTAGTCGCCTTTTACCTTCGCGTGAGATCACTAATAAAGGAGCTCTCCAGGGGGAACGAGCGGGTTCAATGATGTCGGATTCTAGAAGACGGGTGATCTCTTCATTGATGAAGTTGAGATCGTCCGTACTATAACGACGAGAAGCTGCAGCAATTGGCGTACAGTTGGGAAGAATATATTCGAATAAACGAGGAGCGTTTAATCGAGCAACAGCAAGTGCTAACGTGGGCGGCGTACTTGCAACGATTCTCAGTGGTGCTTCTGTGCCTCCCATTTGAAAAATGACTTCGGTATGTCGCTTAAGGAAGTCTTGACCAAGGATAACATCGGCGCACAGGCTATCGATGACGCCAAAGGTGAGGTGATACGATCGACCAAGTAACGAGACCGTAGCGGAGGTTTTCCCAAACGTGGTCAAAGAAAGAC
This sequence comes from Ciona savignyi, assembly GCA_000149265.1. NCBI lineage: Eukaryota > Metazoa > Chordata > Ascidiacea > Phlebobranchia > Cionidae > Ciona > Ciona savignyi. The sequence continues at coordinate 13,673 of AACT01013893.1, read as the reverse complement.
GAGAAGAAGCCATAGATATCGGAGAAATAGGACCGGAAGTCTTAAGAGAAAGCTTATCGGCCAAACCCTTGTTGACAAAACTTTCCGATGCTCCCGAATCGACGAGTGCTTTGACCGGAACAGATTCAAGCGAAGCATCCACTAGCGCAGGACCTAAACTGGAAGGTGCTCCCGCTAGAGGAGAAAACGGCGCAAGGGGACTAACTTCAGGCATAATGCAGACCGCAGTTGACGAATTTCCAACGACTGGTTGTTTAATGGTAGCGCGTTGTCGGCAAACCCTTGCGAAATGCCCTCTTACACCACAATTATAGCAAGTGGAATTTCGGGCAGGACAAGTAGAACGGGTGCGATGTTGCATACCACCACAAAAGAAACATGAAGTCACCTCGGTTGATCGCTTAGGTAGTAAACCCACTCTTCGCCTAGTAGCAGCAAGGGCAGCTTCATTGGTAGTAGCAGTGTCAGTAACGGGCGCTTGTTCATTGCAGGAGACGGACGCAAGCGGAGGTACTGGTTTACTCATTATTAGCGACTGTCGCTGCGCTTTATCCAAGCTTTCTGCAAGTTCGGAAGCCTTAAGGAGGTCTAAATCATCAATTTCAAGCAGTCTTTGACGAACCGATGGTGAAATCAGTCCGTTAATGAAAGCATCTCGTGTTAACTCGTCCTTGTATTGGGCAGCGGAGGCGTCAGAAAACGAACATGCCTTTGCCAAGACCTTTAGTTCTCGTAAATATTCGGGAATGGATTCTTCTGGATTTTGGTGGCGACTTACGAGTAAGTAACGCGCAAATACGTTGTTCTTCCGCTTGATATACATACGTTTGAGTGTGGCAACTATCTCTTCAAAAGAGTCGACATCTTCGACTAGAGCGTACACCTCCGGAGATAAACAATTCACAATGATGCGCTTCTTATTCGCAGCAGTAGTCGCGGTGCGACTTCCTTCATCCAGATGTTCGATGAAATCGTTCACAGTGCGCATCCAATAGGTAAAGTGAACAGAAGCATTATGGGCTTCCGGCTCAATGTTCAGTTCCTTCGGACGTAAGAGTTGCTTGTCCATTTCAGATTGAGATTAACGTTGAATAAATTGAACTGAGACGCTAACGGAAAACGACAACAGAAGTCGATTAACTTAGCTTTATTCAACGTTAATAAGCAGGCTATTTCTGCAATAATGGAAAACCTAGTTTAAAACAAACACAGCACAACATAACGGTAACTGGCAAAGCAAGGGCAAAACACAAGGACCTAAATAGCAACGAAACGCGCGTTGATTAACTAAGAATGAAGGCGAAACGATTATTACTAAAACACACGAGAACTAAGGAGAGGGACGTGACGTAATATCACTTCAATAACATCCAGAGATGGTGTAACGTTGGTTTGAGATGCTTCCACCTTTAACTTTTTAACAGATGATTGTTGCCTTGCCAAGATTGTTTTCTCCAACATTTCAAGTTTGTGTTTATTAAGATTTTGTTTTACAGGTGTCAAGAAACTAGTTAATTTAATGTTTTCTTTTTCGCAATCATTTTTTTCTTTGCATGGTTGTGGTATTGGTTGTGCCGATGGAACAGGTGCATTTGCATACTTTATTGCTCCGAATGGTTTGTTCATAATCTGCTTTGATTTTGCAGCAAAATTTAATGCACATTGCGTATCAAGTAGGGAGGAAAATTCTGATGAAACATTAAGTACAAGGGCAGTGCGCGACGAACCACCCAATGAATCTTGCAACAACCGAGTCAACTTACTGTCACGATAAGGAACTCGCGCTGGCTTTTTCTCACACAAAGCATCTACCACCTTACTTAGCACAGCCAGACTCTTTTAAACGTACACCACAGTTTCCAGTTCTTCTGTTATCTTCTGAGCCAGCTAAATCTATGATAGAAAGCTTTGCTAACCGACATAAGTTTGAATCACTTACTTGAGAGTACAATTTTATAATTAAAATTGAATGAGAACGACATGACCTTTCGTTGAGGCGTGTTTTTTCAACCCGTCTGTGTTTTGAAGCTGGAACAAATAAGTTTTCAAAGGTGTCAAAATTGTCGACAACTTTCTCTGTGATTCCAGGAATTATTATATTTTTTTCTTTATCTTCCTTTAGCAAGAATGTACCTTTGTTTGAAGGACAAAGTAAATCATAAATTTTCTCTTGGTAAATTTCAACGTAGGACATGGGGAAAGTGTGTGCTTCTGCGTATTTCCGAATTGTCGTAGCTGAGTGAAAATACTTTGCATTGTCCGTGGTATAAATCCAGGTAATTCATCAAATCCAAGGATTGTATGTGTTTTTCCTGATCCTGTTGGACCATACGCAAATACAGAAACATTTTCCTTGTGTCTCAAAAACCGTGTCAATTGTGGTTGAACAACAGTTCCAAAAACTTCTTCTTGGGACGAATCTTCACTAAATACTTGCTGAAAATTGTAACTTATGGTTTGGGTTGTATTTCTCCAGTTGATCATTTCAAGCTCCTTGCTTGAAACAGCACGAATGCAAGTCTCCTCTGGATCTTGACCCGGCGAGTAAAAAACTGGCCGGAGTCGAACATAAACCTGAACACAGTTGGCCTGTGATTCCATTTCTTATCCTGATCTGATAAAATTTATAAAAAGTTAAACTTAATAAATACAAGTTTTTATGCCTGTTGCCGCCTCTCCTTATTCAAATAGAATTTTTGGGTCGAAAAAATCGTTTGGGGTCGAAAAAATCGATTTCCTCGGACACCGCGTAGACAGAGATGGTGCTCAACCACTTCCGGACAAGGTCGCAGCAATCCAGCAGTTTCCCCGTTCCACTTCGATTAAGTCAAACTACTATCATCGTTTCATACCGCGTGCTGCCAGCATCATGTCGCCAATTTACGACTCTTTGTCCGGAAAACCATCTAAATTAATTTGGAATGACAAATTGAACTCTTCCTTTTCACCGCGGCTAAAACAGCCTTGGCAAACGCTACATTGTTGCACCATCCGGTACCACACGCGACAACCGCTGTAACTACGGACGCATCACAACACTCCGTCGGCGCAGTGTTGCAGCAACTTATCAGTGGCGAATGGCAACCGCTCGCATTTTTTTAGCAAACGCCTGCGCGCGCCCGAGCTAAAGTACAGCGCATTTGACAGCAGAGAACTACTTGCTCTACACTTGTCCATACGACATTTTAGGTATTTTCTGGAAGGCCGCATATTTACCGCTTATACGGATCACAAACCGCTTACCTTTGCATTCGCAAAAGTACAAACGCCCTGGTCTGCCAGGCAACAACGTCATTTGTCTGCCATCTCCGAGTATACGACAGACGTTCGACACATCGAAGGAATGCGCAACCACGTTGCCGATGCTCTATCACGTTGTAGTATTGGTTCAATCGAACTTCCGCTCGATTTGGATTACACGTCCCTGGCAGCGGCGCAGATGGACCCGGAAATACAAGCATATCGTACCGCCATTACTAACCTCAAATTGGAGGATATACAACTCGGCCAGTCGAACCAAACGTTACTATGTGACGTTTCTGCCGGTTACCCACGCCCGATCGTCCCCAAATCTTGGCAAAGAAAAGGTTTTTGATGTGGTTCACGGCCTGTCTCATCCCTCGATTCGAGCCACAGGAAAACTCGTCGCTTTAAAGTTTGTATGGCATGGCTTACACAAACAAGTGGGAGTATGGGCAAAGCAGTGCGTGCATTGCTAGAATTCGAAAATTCAAACTCACGTTCGTGCTCCATTAGCCGCCTACCCACGTGTCCAAGGCAGGTTCAGTCACATCAATTTGAATATCGTCGGACCGTTGCCATCTTCACAGGGAAACACTTATTTACTGACAATGGTTGACCGTTTCACCAGGTGGCCAGAAGCGATTCCCATGCCAGACGCGACCACCATCACATGCGCCGAGCCTTTGTCTTTCATTGGGTTTCACGATTTGGAGTGCCGTGCGACATTTCGTCCGATCGAGGATCCCAATTTACCTCCGAACTGTGGAGGACTACCTACCTTCAATCAGCTGCTGGGTATCAGACTACACCGCTCGTGCTCGTTTCACCCACATGCTAACGGTTTAATTAAACGATTTCACAGGCATCTTAAAAGCGCAATGATGGCTCGGCTAACAGGACCCAACTGGATAGATAGATGCATTACCATGGGTTATGCTTGGGATTCGTACCGCCCCAAAGGAAAGATCTTCGAACAACATCGGCAGAATTAGTTTACGGCTCGCATATAAAAGTTCCCGGTGATTTTTTACAGCCAACCAAAACCAAGAAGCTCCACGAACTGTGATGCCAGCATTAAGAGACGCTGTTCGCCAACTTTTACCAAGCGCAATGTCACGTCACGGCATTGTCCGAACAATGGTACCAAAAACCCTGAACTCCAGTCCATACGTGTTTCTACGAATAGACAAGCACCGCCCACCGTTGACACCACCGTATGAAGGCCCATATCGTGTATTACAAAGAACTGACAAAACTTACACGATAGATATGGGGGGTCGCGAGCAGGTGGTATCCATAGACCGCCTAAAGCCTGCATGCACACCTGGACTTGACGCAACCTGTAAAAGAGCACACCAACCACCGCGACGAGGAAGGCCACCAAACCCTAATCACACCGAGACATCCGCACGACAAACCATGACCGAAGAACCAGTTACTCCTTGTACGAGTAGTGGTCGACATGTCCGACCTCCTTCCTGTACGTTTCAGATCGTAATTACATGTCCGCTTCTGGCGGGGGGTACTGTAGCGACCTCCCGTCATCTATTTTACATAATGTGTGACGTCATTACGCATTGCCTTTTTCATGTGCTTTTTGTGCCCGTCGCTTTGGGTTTGTGTAACGAGTTTCTTTTCCTATGACGTTACTGCAAATAAAGAAGCTGCCGCCGCTTCACGCTTTATGTTTTTAATTTATAACAGACTGTTTATACTAAAGAAACATAAGTGTACTCTCTCTTATCATTATCGTGAGCTTCCAGCGTTCGCACGTCATCAAAAAGATACACGCGTTTCCTCATTTCAGCCAGGTGCAAGTTGGACCAACGCCAAGCAATCCTTGTACATGCTAAGCCAAAAGTTATAACAAACGGATTAGCTTTCCTAACTGTCATTAATACACTCGATACCGAATATAAAACTTTTGCTTGGAATATTTTTTAACTACCTGATAAAAGCGTCTGGCTGGTTGTTTCATTGGAGCATATAATATTAAACCGCAATCGCCCTTGTATAATCACAGCGAAAGTGTGATCAAATTTATACACAATACGCTATATATCGATTGTAATGATAAATATATTATATACGTTTTACCACAAACCGTATTAAAATTCAAAATTTTGTATGTTTTTAAGTTAACCTTTAGGTTTGATATAAGCAGTTAAGTAGTGTGAATAACCGTTTAATCGCTGTAAAGTTGAACTATATTTCTGTCATAGTTTGCATTTTCGCGTCAGAAAATAATCGTGGTTTCTGGTTCGGAAGGTGCAACTATTTACTACCTAATTGACGTAATACTCGCTATAATTTAGTCAAAACCAGAACAGAATTTCACTGGTTTCCTCGTCCACTCGTAATAGTGAGCTTAGTTGGTACAGTGTCGGGTTGGCAACCACTTCCTCGGTTTATTAGGGTAAATGGTTGGTATGTAAAAAGTATATATTTAAAGGCTAGAATTCTTGGCAAATATAATGCCTTCTTACCCTGTTAACCCTGACATTTTTTTTCACAGAAGAGTGTGAACTTAGGATACTAACAATAAGTGCTTACTGCTTAGATTAAAGACCAGTTATTAACCAAATAAAAAAGCACACAGAAAATTGGTTAGAGTTTGAAAAAAAATGGGAAAGAAAAGGGGTAAAGAAGAAAAGACAAACCAGTTAGAAGAAAATGTACCCAGTGACATCATGGTGCAAAAAATGTCCAGCAGCCCATCATCAGGAAGGCTAAAAAATATGAACCATTGGATACTAAGGGATTTTGTCCCACTTAAATACCCAGTTTAACATAGGAAAGCTGTACTACAATGAGTCTGAAGGTGCATGTGATGTTCTCGCTTTAGACAGAGGTCCATCTTGAGGAAAAAAATCATATACATTAGATTCTTAGAAGTACCAGAATTAAGTGATAATCCAGAAAAAATAAATTGCAGTGTCACTTCCCAGCTACCATCTTGTTTACAACCATTCCCATTTCTATTAGCACTTTATTAAAGGCTGGACAACTTGTTAGAGAGCCACCTTATTCACTGCAGTTGAGTTGTTTTGACATTCAGAATAAAAAGTTCGCCAATGGAGCAAGCATTTAGAGATGATGCCTTTAGAGCTAGATTGTGCTCGGGTGATTCCAGAAGCACCTTACCCAAAGATTAGGTACTGAAATCTTATTCTGAAAGTGCTATAGGTACCATAAATTAAGACCTGGATATGTCAGTGGATGATCATGCAAAGAAACAAGGGCAAATGTTACAGATTTCCTATGGTTTCGCAGGACGCTGTCTTAACGGCCTACCGTTGGACCAATTACGAGGGCTTGCAACGTTTTCGCTTTATAAAAAATACTACGACTAATAAAAAGATAGCAATTAAAAATATGTCTGCACCGTTTGAAAGCCAAGAGAGAACTGCTTTTTAGAAGCATAAATTCAAAGACATCACTAATTAGCACAGCACCTAGCGTTGATTACTCGAATACCCCGAGAGATAAAAACGTGCGTGTAAAAAATTAGGCCAGCAAGATAAAAATGATTAAAAGGTGCAAAGGGTGTAAAAACTCGTGTAAAATAAAAGGGGGCAAACAAAAGGCGTTAAAGAGTAAGTGTATTTAAATTGTATAAAAGGGTGTTTGTTGTTAAAAGTGTATAAAACAAACATAACAGAATAAACGGAGCCCCCGTGCGCGTTACACAAATGCATTCAGTTGCAAGGGTTGTCGCAATAGAATTTGCCAAGAAAGCTTCATCTAATTTTGGACAAACATTTATTTGATTACGGTCCAGTTTACTTTTTACCAAGTTATGACTGCCACACTATAGCACTTCTCTCCACGGACATTAACCTAATATAAAAACAATGATGGCACTTGTCACAAAGCTGAATGCCTAGTGCATTTTAGTTATATTTATGGGTCTTATTTGGAAAAATGGGACACATATTGTTTTTGTCCGTTTTTTTTTCGTCAAACGCTTGACAGGTATGGTTTGTGGACCCAACATCCAACAAAAGGGGTAATAATGGATTCACAACCAAACTTGATAATTTGTTAGACCACATGGTGGTCTAGAAATGCACAAACTTAAATTTTGGGTGATAAAGACAGGGGAATTCCCCTAACACGTTAAAAACCAAAACGGGTTTTTAAATGTTTTTATAATCATTTCATTGTTTAAGTAATATTTACTTTTGGTAAACAGGTATTTATTACTTACTGTATTTTTCTTTTTCATGAATAAATTACCAGGTAACATCATGAAAACGGTACATATGGTGGTTATTTAACTTAGAGGAGCATAAAGGGACAGTGATTGGTAGCCAGAGATGTAGCCTATGTGGTGAATCGATGCTTTCGGGAACTAATATAATTTTTATGTATAATGATCAAGTGTATTGTTTGTAGAACCCGTATGTGAACCACGTATATCTAACAAGTCATTTGCGTCGTATTTACGACAACTACACCCCTTTGTATTTAAGACGCCAGTCATTATCGCAATTAAGATGGGCGTCAAAGTTCTTCACTTCTTGCTATATATATTGTTGTGTATACCGTACATGATAATGCCACCATTCGCGTTATACTATGCGCTGCATTCTAAGTAATAGAATGCAGCTTAGAGAATAAAGTATTACCGTGCGTCTATAGTCTATTGTCTGAATTATATGCTGCAAGTTACTGGAGTCAGATTTAGACAAGCACCGACTTTACAAACTGGAAAGGACAGCTTAAAGTGACCTTTTGGTTTAGCGACTAGCGGCCAAATGCGCTTGTCCCGATAAGAAGCTTAAAAGAAAAGAAGGGGTGCTAAACCTACATGTACCGTATGTGTACACACACACCTACAGTATATGCAAAGTTGTTGGATACTAAGTATTTAGTCGTTTGTAACATAGGCATACTTAAATATTAAGAAGACCGTCCATGTTTTTTGCATGTGACAAATCGTACTATTCAACTAAATAAATATAATGAAAATATAGACAGGAAGTTTTAATTAACTAACATAAAATTTAAAACCTAGATATGAATTATGTATGGAACTAACTATAATAGGGATCTAGTCTGAATAAAAATGCTGCTTCTTACATCGTATTTGTCTTCTAGGACGCGGGAATCGCAGCCACGATAAACTTATTTTTGAATTGCGATGCTGGACCATCCGATCAAATATTTAAATTTTGTGTTGCGGGGGTCATACAATGAAAAAAAAACTTGTTGTTTTGTGTCGATTCTTTTACGAGACCGCGAGCCATTTAGGGTGGTATTCACAAAGTAGGATCGCAGATCTGCGATCAATCTCATATCAAAAAATCTTGGATCAGAGATCAGGCTTTTCCCGTTCCTGTATCGTGATTATATTCGTTTGCCATTTTTAAAAACTGGGGCAAAAAATGAATAAACTAAACTAGGCTGTCAATGCAATTTAAAAATATGAATTTGCCGATCCGTAATCTTAGATTCCAGATCTCAGATCAGTGATCATAATCCTTGATTGCCTTATGTGATCCACTGTCGATGTCGATCCAGGATTTCTATTGCAAACGGCAACCATAATTCCGCTGTAGCGAGTTGTAAAATTTGAAGTTGATTTGTTATTAGAAATTGTTAAAAAAGACAACACCTGGAATTAATAGAATGCAAAAGAACTGATGCGGCAAGCTGTGTTAAAAAAACGTTGCCTGGGAAGATATTCTTAAATAATATAATGAATGTAGCATGTGCTGGTTCAGGGTTTCCTGCGAAAACAACAAAGCAAATTAAACTTTTATGGAAAAACATGAAGGCAAGAGCCAAAAAGGATATGTGTGAACGTAAAAATGCACTTCTGCGAACGGGTGGTGGACCTCCACCACCACCTGTAAAGGAAATTTCAATAAAAATTTCGGGTATGTGAGCTTATATAGATTTATGTTACAGTAGGCGTAGGCCGTAGGCATATACATGAAATTCTTATATTGTTTGAATTACCAGTACGATAACCTACACTTGCGCTACACATTTGGTATGTGGAAATAGTTCTCATACTTCATATACCACACAGTTGATAGATAACTCATGGCAATGTTAACGTCATTTATATATATATATATATGTAATATATCTCGGGAGGAATAATAGCTGTGGTATTATTACCACATTTAGCAAGTGAAAGGCATCGAATGCACAGCCTTTCTGCTGGCTGACAGACAAGCTGCCAATAAGAAAAACTGGTGGACAATGACCTTGTAGACCTCATGTGTTACATAAGATTTACGATCCCATCAGCTGGCATTTGCGCTGACATTCCGTCATGTTGAAATATCATTATTAGGTTTACGATTATAACCGCACAGCTGTCGTACTTTGCCTATATAAGTTTATTTTACTTTTGCTTAAAGAGAAAAGAAAGAGAGAGGAGTCCTAACGCATTAAGTAACATCTTGTATGTCAAGAATACTGAGAGTTTATCAGGAATCTATGTCGTTTAAATATCTAACGATTTAACTCGCAATTGGTACCAAGTTAATCGCCTCAATTGCTTAATACAATTGATGTTATAAAACTACTGAGGCGTTTATCGGCGAACTACAGGAGATCAGTCAAGGAGTCGTTACGCAGAAAACCTCAATTAATTAGCGCGCCTCCGAGAGTCGAGATAGCGCGTAGGGAATCGCAGATCGCATCAGGTGTTGTAACCGGCTTACCTGGATGCCTACAAGGAACAATCTAGCGAAATTGGCAGCGACCTGCAACGGCTCCCAACAACCTATATTATATCCAAGACAAACTAACCTTCAGTTTAAAACCTACAGAATTGCTCAATTCAATCCAGTGGAAAGAGCATATGATAGTGATGCTGCGAATGTTCAAATCATTTTGACAGAGGAAGAAGTTATTGGTTAGTTACAACTGTAGCTTACGCAACGAATGTTGTACAAAAATATGACAAGTTGAATATTTGTATGTTTATTTATATATAAATGTAAAATCAAATTAAAAACTTCCAAAATTAAACTTTCAAACTGTTGGAACTTGTTACATAGCCTATATATAAGTCTATCACAATTAGCATTGCTTTTTAAAGAACTCTTTTTCAATTCATAGTTTAACAATTAAATTATTTTTTCTTTAATAATTTATTATGATTTATATATATAAATTATGGTACCGTATTTAATAATAAACATTTCATTAAAAGGTATATATTTAAGTATTATGATATATATAATGCTGTTTTCAGGTGGTACTAGCCTTATGTCAGATTCGAGCATGTCATTGGAACAGTCTGTTGATTGGACCAGTTATCTTAGAAGTTCTTCTTCAGGCGTTACGGTCATTTTAGAGCCCAATCCCAGGTACCTAAATTCCCGATTTCTGTGTGTCCAATGAAGCGTCACGGCGTCGCTGCCGATTTAAAAGGTCATTGTAATTTCGACCTTTTCTGTTCTTACTACGTGGTAGAAGGTTGTTATTGATTTAGCTGTTCTGGATCGCACAAAGCAAACCCAGAAATTGTATCTATGCTGCTATGTTTGTATGTGTTTAGAAATGTTTTCTATTTGTCTATGTTAGCGCAATTAAAAGACGACATCAATCACACTTTGTTTCAAATATAGAAGATAGAGAGAGCAATCACTGGTCAAGTGCGTGCGTGGAGCAGCTCAAATTCGCCAACACAGGGTTGGTAACGTAGGGTAGGGCTTTGTCCCTGTTGAATCCTACACCAGGTATATGTGATTGTTTGGCTATGGCATATGATTATTAACTATTATGACAGTAATTGTATTGAAAATTGCATTTGTATGGAGTACAAAGGTATGGTGGTATGCTAAAAAAAAACAATGTGTGAACATTGAACATAAGAAGGCAGTTTTGAGTGCAAGTTTACACGTCTGTGTATGCCTAAGTGATTAGTGTTGCATAAGGCTGTGTTAGTAAGGAGTGATGTAGAAATGTACGCCACAGAACTAACATTTGTTTAACACATTCAGTATATTTATTTGTGGGTTGGCTTTGGAGTGAATAATATACTCTGCAGTGATCTTTCTAATATCAGATTTTTAACATAATATTTTGGTAAAAAATGTTACACTAATTATGTACGGTTAACTGACATTTTAAATTTAAACAGACTTGCAAACAAACCAAGAAAGAGGCTATAAAAAGGAAATCATGTGACAACAGTACTGAAAATAGTCAGAAAAAGAAAATAAAAAATGGAATAGAAGGTTTAAAAGAAAATTTTCTACATAGGGAACTAGAAATGGGAGAGTTGTAGCATGGGTGGAAAAAGCAGGAAGGAACATGAGATGAAAAAAGAAAGACATGTTATTAAATTGGAAATACTATAGTGTATGTAGCGTTTCAGCACAATTTATTCAAAACAACCGTCAACTTCACAACTCGTAACCAACTTAAAGCGAAAAGGTACAACCAAATATACAGAAAAGCAGGCAATTAAGTAATCAACGAAACACAGCATTAACTTAATCGGCGAGCGTTCAAAAATGCAGGGAATTTAAACCTCATAGAAATAAAATACTTTACAATAGCAACAAAACTAAAGTTGTTACAGAAAGATAGTAGTACACCATATGACAATGTATTACTAAATAAAAATATTGTTGTTTTTTCAGTCGTGTATCAGGCTATAATTTATGTCCATCACTAGTGCCGTAACTCTCTATAATCTTTATTTAGAGCAGTGGTCCCCAACCTAGGGGTCGCGACCCCCAAAGGGGTCGAAAAGCATTTAAAGGGGGTCGCGAAGCTGTTGCTAATGTAAGAATAAAGATGAATTTAAGTAGGACTGGGTACCGACCGGTACGCTGGTAGTATATGCTATCTTGTGTATAATTTTCCATTAATATTTTATAGATTTCATTCGGACTGCTTTGTAGCACAATATTATTGCATCAGTATGCGTCCACTGTGACGTCATAAACTATGACCACATGACTGTAAACGTGCAATAGCTGCAAATTGAAACTATATTAGGGAAAAAGATTCTTAGTACAGTATATTATACAACAGAAATCAGTCAAGACTTGAAATTAGTAAAAATTGTTAAGGGAAGCATCGTCGTACACGTTTAGCTGCAGACCTAAAAGGTCAATCATCGCACTGATTTGATAATCAATGCAAACTTTCTAATTTTGCATTTAGGAAAGAATATAAGTGGGTCACGGAAGACAAAAAAAGGTTGGGAACCACTGATTTATAGTAATATTTGATGGTATTTCGATCCTACAACCTTTTGCCCAAAAGCCGACGCACTAACCCACCAAGCAAATGCCTTTTATTGTCCTACTCATGGGATTGAAAATAAGTATTATTATAATTTTGTACCTCTAATAAATCATTTACTAAAATTTCCCTCACAAATAATATGATAACTCTGTTTAGCAAAGGGAATTAATTGCTTGTATGTTTTTTCACAATGATTTTAGGCAAAATAATATCTTATAACTTGAGCTCTTTGTACATACATCCCCACCGACAGAATTACTTTCAGAATGAAGTGTGAAAGATTCATCAAGTGAAATAAATACTCTCTTCAAACGTGTCATTGTGTTGCATAGCTAAATTATGCAGACAAATTGTTGCCACTATTACTGCCAACGAAGTATCTAAGTGGACCCGCCGCAATGGAGTGGGTAAGCATCGGAATCTTTGTTTCAATGTGCCAAAGGTTCTCTTTCAATTACTCCTCTTGTTTTAATTTGTGATTTATTATAATATACCTCTTTTCTGCAGAAATGGTAGGATTTCTCAGTGGTGTCAGAAGATAAAAGATAAACAAGGATAGCCACCATCACCAAGTAGAAATCCATCAACGTTTTCAGAATCTAATGTGGAACGAATAAACGCTATTGTTAAATATCCTTGCATCATGAGTCGATCCTGGCCATCGTGCAACAAATTAGCATGTCAGCATTGCAAATGCACTGTGTACATTCAGAGAAAAGTAGCTAGCTATTTTCTGTTTCTGCCTGATCCCCACCGGGAGAGAACTTATCGGGATATGTGTACAATCGATAGCTCCCACAAACCCTGGGAAGTTTTACTACCTACCTATTGCAGCAAACTTTCCTTTTGTTGCCATCAACTGAGAAGTTGATTGTTGAAATGTAAAATAAATAATCTCTTATTTCTTGCTATCTTTCTTATTATTCTGCTAACACTACTTGGGCTAAAGTGAAGAAGATCACCATCGCTGAGCTGAAAGTGTCCGGTAGCATAAAATCGAAATGCAGCTAGTAACTGCATAATATTTGGTCTAGCGGTTAAGTGCGTCCGGCCCTAAGTGCGTCGCCTTTCAATCGAAAGGTTGCAGGTGCGAAACTGGTCGCTAGCTAGTCGGTTGTGTCCTTGGGCAAGGCACTTTACGGACATTGCCTGAACCCAGCGGATTAATGGGTTCTACCAAATTGAAGGAACGTGTTTATCAT
>AACT01013547.1:0-12296 GCA_000149265.1 Ciona savignyi | reverse complement strand
GCATTTTTCCATGAACTTCAAGAGAGATACTATCCAATGACCATATTACGTTGGTACAGAACTCAAATGCAACGCACTTAATTTTTTTAATTACATCGTTTTTTTTTTACTAAAAATACTTTTTTTGGTAATTTTTTTTGTAAACATGATTATATACTACGTTTTTAAATGTGTGTCATTGTTTTGGCTTGCCATGAGAAAACGTGAGAAAAAGTGCCAGGGTTTGCCGACCCCTGGAATAAAGCAATCACTATCAACCTAATGAGATATCAAGTGTGCGGGTCAGCGCGTTAATACTGTTTCACATGTTAAGGACTCATATAAAACACACTGCAATAGCTCAGGTAACCCGACGATGGACGCGAGGTGATCTGACGATTGCCCGTGTGTTAACCTCCTTGGTTTTCCCATTTAGGGGATAAATATAAATGTATACTATCATAACCTCTATCCTATGTTTATTGAGGATCGTGGGCATTTCCGCGCTGGTCGGGAGTGAAAACACTTCTACACGTCGCTTATTTATTTAAGTTTTCAAGAATCTGTTCTCTTATTTTACCGCGCTTCTATATTAAGACCTACAAAAAAAATAGAATGCAAAAAATCTACAGAAAGTGCTTTCAAGCCTAGATTATCAGTGCGACTTATGTGCAGGTTAACCCCAAATTAACCTTATTTAACTCAAAAGTAATAGTGCGACGTATAAGGTGGCCCGACCCATAGGGGAATATGTACGGTAAGATCCTCAAGCAAGTTGAGAAAATGTTTTCTTGATCTCGCATTGCGCAATCTGACCTAATTACGCAATCACAAAAGTAACGCAAGCACAAATACTGCGTGGCTTTATTTGCTCGCATTTGGGCTTGCTAGTTTGATTCACAATAGCAAAAAATAACAAATAATCGGCCGGATAATAATGCAATATTCGGTCGGAACCTTATAGTAAATTAGGGACGCTAACCTGGTGCGGCCCGTCCTATCACTATCCGTGCAAAACATTCCCAAATCCACAAATATTTTTTTAATTAATTTTTTTATAAAATTGCATTTGCGCAGGAAGTGCGGCACTCCCAGTGGTTAACTCAGGGGGTGCGCAGCACTCCCTGCACCCCCGTACTTGGCGCCAATCTAGTATGGAAAGTACGGCAGCTGCACACTCGAGTTTTTACCCGGCGTCTTTGCACACTTGGGTAATTTCACACGCTCTCGAACATCATATAATTTCCAACAAACCTGTAAACCTACCTCTGTCATATTGGACTATCAGAGTCATATTGGACTATTTACTATGGTTTGTCAGGACAGATCAAGTGCAAAATATTGCTGCTTAGTATCAGGCATCACAAATGCCCACAATGACCAATAGTTTAGTAGCGAAATCAAATTTTCCACAATGATAAAAGCACTTGTTCACCAAAACCATATGGATTAAACAGATGTATAATGAACAGCATGTTGAACATCGTTGATAATAAAACTATGGATAAAACAATTAAAATCTTCGGTGACAATTCAAAACTTTTATTCTAGATCAAGAAGGTAAAGTTGGATGAAACAGAGCTGGGAAATGTAGCTCAATACCTGGTTCCTCATATTCAACATATTGATGAACTTCGATTAGTGGATTGCAAACAACTGAACGATTGCATGCGGGATTTGTGCACAGCTATCAATGATAGACCGAACAAGGTAAATATTGGAAACCATATTTCAAGTAGACCCACATCAATCACTGATTTATTATAGACGTGTATATTTACACAACTGTACCGCAGATATTACAGTGTTTCTTTACAGCAGTTCCATCTTACACACATGCTGCAGCAGCTGGTGTTCTGAACTCTGCTCATGTTATAATTATCATCAGTATTCAAATTAAACAAAAATATGACTTTAATAGAAATGTTTAAGGTAAAAAATTGCCATTCTATAATCGTTTTAAAAAAGAATTTTGAATTTTCTTTTTGATTCCTTTAAACCTATTGATTAAAAAATGACAATGTATTTAAATGAGTAAAAATTTTGTTTAAAATAGGAAAACTAGCTAAGAGGTAAAAGAGCAACCTGGGAAATGTAAGAAAAGTTTGTTTTAAATTACTTGTCCATAGTGTTCGTAGCAGTGCTATGTGGACACTTAAACCCACAAAAGTTGAAAAATAAAACAATTGGTGTGATCAGTAAATCCATTTCGTTCGGGGAGTTTTAATTCTGTAATAAATTTATTCAAATATTTTTATTTATTATATTATAAGTCTGCCATCAATTAAAAACAGAAAATAAAAATTGATTTAAACCCTATAAACACAGGTTTTGTACAATTAAAATTTCCAGGTTTAAAATCCCGATGATTTATTGTTGTTTATAAGATTTAGCCTTGTTAAATCTAGGCACTTTTTGACTACATTGATTTTAAAATAATGCTCTTAGCAGATAAGTTTTTACAGAACCGGTTTATGCTGTCTGAACCCCTTTAAACAAAACAATTCCGGTTTTATTTAAATTTATATCAAACCCCGATCAGCTATTGGTGGTCTACGCTGGCATTTAATGTAATTCCAATCTGCTCGTTGGTATATTGCTACCATTCATACAGCGAGTTACGCGATTTCTGTCTCGTGTAAGAGATGATCATTTGTCTAATTTAAGCAGTCCCCTAAATATCTGAATTCTACCAGGCAAAATACCACGGAATTCAACTATTTGGTAGTTGTTACGCGAGATGGAAAAGGTAAACAGCTTTAACTAATAAGTAATCTTTGTAAAGCGTGTCTGGTAAAGGATTGTTTGGCCCTGGTCCATTTTGCATCTGATAAAAAAGAGTAGACGCGTGTATATTTTTGATGACTCGTGGGAAAGCGATTAGTCAACGATAACAATAAGAAAGTATAAACCATTATTTTGTTATATATATCGTACAGTTCGGGTATTAGTTAAACACAGAAAGTAAAATCTAAAGAATTAAAATAAGTCTAGTTGTAATAGTAGTCCGGATGCATATAGTTCTGACGCATTTCGGCTTCGTTACTCGCATGAAATAAATGAAGGTTAAATACTAATGGGTGATTGTAGGAACCCATTTGCAACTGAATAATCAGGTAATTTAGTAAAAACGGACAGAGAATCAATACGACTTTACGTACCTATTATCTGATTCATCGCTTTGTAAAACTAAATTTAGTAAACAACAGTAAGTCATAGGATTTTTAAAAATATAAAATTTTAATTGCGTAAACAGGTGTGAGCTACGAAGTTAAGAAACTAGTTTTACTTTATTGTTCTGAACTAATAGCTAACCGTTCGATATAATAATAGTTTATTCTGTTTTATTACCATCTTGAGCTCAGCGAGTTCGCATGTGTCATCAAAAAGTTATACGCGTCTACACTTTTCGAAAAAGTGCAAGTTTGTACCAGGGCCAAACAATCCTTACATACATGCTTTTCCCAAGATTGCTTGCTTATTATAGTTAACAGATACGGGTTAAACTTTCCAACTCTCACAAGAATAGTAACAACCACGAGTTTAGAATGCCTTGTTATTTCGCTTAGTATTGTTCCAGATTTCCACTAGTCCTAACTGCCCAGATAGTGGATTTTTACAGTACTCGTTGCTATCGTTATGTCTTACACGTTTGTGTATAGTTGTCACAAAATTAAAGTGAACCTTTTTGTGAAAACTATCTTCCACCTATATCTATGAGCAGTGGTGTAAACTACGGCCCAACGATTCAAAAAAATATACAAAAATAATTTATATATATATATATACAGTGGCGCCGAACGACGCGTGCAGAGTAGGCCAGCCTACCTTGGCCTTTTGCCAGGATATGGCCAAATTCTTCCGCGTGCTAACTAACAATTCCTGAGAACATATTTCCATTTTTATTCTACAAGGCGCCTGTTTTTAAAAAACTTATTTAAGTTTACTAAATAAGTGAAAACACAATATAACAAAAACAAAACATTTACAAAAAAAAACTTTTTAAAAAAGGTTCAAGTTTCATTATAAAGAAAGTATTAGTCTGAATAGCTTTAAATCTTGTACATCAGTTTAAAGTTTCTTAGGTGAAGGTCCTTACATTCGGTAAGGACAAAAAACGTAATAACTTTTTACAGTAATGACTTTTAATTTTCATTTTTACTGCAAAATAAGCAAGAGCTATACTACTAATGATGCAGGTGAAAAAATGTGTTCAACGATGAATTTGTACTTTCGTTAACGCAATGTGATAAACGTAACTATGAGATTAAGTGAAATAAGTTAACTGGTCTTTTTTACTTGCCGAAATGGAAATATGCATGTATGACTATAGCACCCCTGGATTTTCCTTATTTCTGTTGGTCGCGTATTGCTATGGTAAAAACGAATAATGTTCACAAATCGAACCAGCGATTCACCACATGACCTTACCGGTACATGGTACATTATGGTTAGCCTTATAACATTTTGTATCTCTAATTGCTAACAAAGGTAAATTAGGGTGCAAAGGTTAACTGATATTAACTACATTTGGGTACATTAACTACATCTGGTTGTCTACACAAAAGTACAAAGTTCTCTCACGTCCGATCTTTCGTCTGTGGCAGCAGGTTGCGAAATTTGTAAGAGGATTGTTGTACTCTTTGGTGTTTGTTAAGTAACCATAACACGGTAATAAATAATAAAATATTTACTTAACTTATGTCTTACGGCAATAAAGCTGAAATAATACAACAACTTTTAAGTTATTATCTTTGAAGTAAAGAATCTAATTTTCTTTACCTAGCGCGCGAGAAATACGAGCTCGTGTTCCAAGTCTATAATATATATAGATATATGTATTATTATAATCGATATATAGCGTATTGCGTATATATTTGATTGCACCTTCGCTGTGATTATACAAGGGCGATTGCGTTTTAATATCATATGCTCCAATTAAACAACAGATTAAGAAACAACCAGACGCTTCAGGTAGTTAAAGTTATATTTTATGTAAAGCTTTATATTCGGTAGCGAGTGTATTAATTACAGTTAGGAAAGCTAATCCGTATCTTTTAACTTTATTTTTTAAGCAATCTTCCGTTTAGTAGTCGAGTGTATCTTGATGTTGCGATGGTTGGAAGCTCACGATAATGATAAAAGAGAAAGTACACTTATGTTTCTTTAGCATTAACAGTGTGTTATCAATAAAAAAAACCTAAAGCGAAAATTGCATTTAAATTTATTTTAGGTAATTAACACAATTAAAATTTTCAGGATTAAAATGTAATTTAATGTTGTTTGCATGATTTAGTTTTACAGAAATGAGAATGATTAATTACATCCCGCTACGGAATGTAATGCCCTATTGAATCTATGCTTGCCCTAACTAAATAGATTTTTAAATTACTTTTTAGTTACGCTTATAATTGCAGAGATTATTTGATTTCCCAGACGCGCACATACACCTTTGGAATATAACATTTGTTTCACCAATTATTCCACGCGAGTAAGGAAAGTCGAATGGTTTACGTTGGAACGATTAAATTATTCGCTCCTTTGGCCGCAAACCGAACGATTATACCCTATCCGGAAGTTAAGGAATTTTTATAGGATTGGGTAGGTCGGCCGATCCCCGATCAAAGGTCGAATGTTGACACCAGGTTCGGTGGTCTGACGTGAGCTAATGGGGGGTTAGTTTAAAGAACGAAAGCGTCGTTAAGTGTTTTCTTTAATTACTAAGTTAGTTGAACTGCCGCTGTGTGCATTAAAACTTACTGAGAGGTAGGTAGTTTTAATATGCTACCGTCTACTTACGGATTTTTAATTGCCGCACGTCCTACAATACGGACAATTTTACGCCTATGTCTATGAGATAAAAAAAACGATTTAATAGGCATTCTTATGTAAAGTGTAGAGCTGTTAAAATCACCACTAAATAATTGTTGCGCAAAAATTTTGTTTGTACCTTTCCTTGATTTATAACAAGACCGCCCCTTGAAAATTCTAGAAACGCTATTGCTGTATAGTAAGGCCGGGGGAAACTAAAATAAGGTGTAGAGAGAGAAGGATGGAAGGGCGGGAAACCGTCAACTAAAACAAAGATTAGGGCTTTAGTGTTATTTTTTTTATTTGGGTTGGTATTAGGGTTAGTTCTGGGGTATAGATTAGTGGTTATGGCAGCTTTAGAATTACTTTCCATAGTTTTAGTGAGCAGTTTCCCTCCTTCCCTCTTTCCTTCCTTTTAATGTTGCCCGTTAGGCCTATAATTACGGAGATAAAAGCTCAACTATACGTATTTATGCAATGAGATATCCAAGACGCATAATAACATAAACTTTGAAATATACCATTAGTTTCACCTATCATTCTGCCCTATTAATGAAAGCGTAATGGTTTACGTCTGGAAGACCAATTTCGTATAACTCGGACCTTTGGCTCCCAATTCGGACGGTTAGAACCCAACCCGAACATAAGGCATTTTTTAGTATTGGGTCGGCTTATCTACTCACAACCTTATTGTAGACGAGTACAATACTGACTAGTAACTTTATTATTCTTTTATTGTATATAGGCCTTTAAAAAAACAAGGGAACGTATTACCCGTTATGCGTTTCTTCATACCGAAAGCGCATCTATCTTGCGAAAGTGTGCGAACATTTTTTTAAAGCGGGAGCTCGGAAATACAAAATTCATCATAGCATAACAACAACATTATCATATTTTTACTTCTATACACTTTAAAGTATTTTTCTCTGTGTGTGCGCGCGCCCAATGGAAGTCGTAAATATATAGCTAAAGGTAGCCCACTTGTGCACGTTTTTCTGCAGTTTCCGCCGCCTATGGTGATACCGGTGTATTTATCATTACGATGCTGCTTCTACATTCCCGATTATTTAATATTATATTCCACATGAATTATGTGTGTTTCTGGCAATGAAGTAACTGTTCTAGTAATAAGCAGGTTCATTACTTGCATTACTATTGTGACTTTTACGTCTATTGTGGATACTTCATATATACTGACGACAAGATTATTCTTGTAATCAGCACCAATTTAAACCGACACTTTGTCAAACTATCAGTATCTTGTCATATCGGGTATATTGACATTGTACCATATAACCAATGTATGATAACTTACATTAATATGAATCACCTCCTTATCCTTGTTGCAGATTGTCTTAGATATTCGATCAGAATTCGATGAGAACGCAGCAAGTTGTTTGGCCGATTGTTTGTCTAACGTGAGCCGTCTACGAATTGGCGAGGGGAGGATTTCCATACAAAGTCGCATCATCTTACATGAAGCTGTTCAACAACTTTCCTCGGTAAGTCTTCCTTGTACATTTCGATTGTTCAGAACGGAAACGATATTCATAGAGATAGGCATATGTGGATTGGTGAGGTAACAAGTAGAGATGGGATGAAATGCAAATTATTGTTCTGGTCAGAAGTCAAAATGTGCGCATTAGTGTCCAGATAGGAGATTCAAGTTTAACCCTGTGAATGAGAAATTGCATTGTGTCTTATCACAGAAGAAATTTCAAATTACCTTTTACCGAGTGTGGGTTAGCGGTGATATTGCAGTGTAGTATATACAATTGATACCGGTACTTGTTTTTTAATTTTTTTGGGCGATGTTCTATAAGTTTTAATAATCTATTGCTTGTTTTTAGACGTGTTCTAACGACTGTCGTTTTGCCGTTTTTTTCCGTTTTCCAATTTTTTTTCAAAAAGCCTTATTTATGTTTTCATCGTGGAAACAAAAAATAAACTAAACTAAACTAAAAGTAACTTGCCCAAGGATTTAATTATGGATGGTCATAAATCAATTATTAGTGTTAACTGAACAGAGTTAAAAAACAGTTCTGATAATTCCAAATAATTTCTTATTCAGATTGAACTTTAGATAAACTGATTCACAGTATCAGGTGGAATCTTCATAGCTGATCCCAAAAATTTGCATAAAAGTTCCAAATACACCAATGTTTAACAAACAAGAGCCACAATGCTTAGTAAATTATAGCAATATTCCATAAAACTTTCAGCAGATTAAATAAAAAGAAATTGAAAATCCACTGTCTGCTCTGTCTTATAAATATGGTTTTCTACACCCATCAAGCTGATCTCAAATTTCACGTTTTTTGGAATATCATTCCAATAGCTCTATACAATACACTTCAGGTCATCTAATACATCATTGTTTTACATTCATTAAGTTTAGTTGAAATATAAATATCACAAAATTCAATGGAGAAAATTCAACATAAGATAACCAACCAGTATTGTACAAATGTACAAAGTTTTCAGGTAGAATTCCGGACCTAATGCAACCAATAAAATAACATGTAATCTAATATATTTGTTTATTTCTTGGCTATCCCTTCAATCAAGTATAATCCTAATGAAATATTAAGAAGTTGACATAGAATCTTCACTAAGTAAAATGCAATTACAATCTGTGATAAAGTGGACACGAAATATTAATTAGATGTAAATATACTCAACACAACTTGCGGATACGGCTTAAAACATTATATTATATGGAACATCTTGTAATGATAAATTTCAACATTGCGTTATCTGTCCTAACTACGCAATCACAAAGTGACATCACACATACCTTGTAGGCTGATCTATGTATCCAGGGTTCATAGTTTATATATAACTGTTAATAACCTAAATATTTCCCCAGGAGTTGGTTGTACTTGGTGGATGGGCAACATCATGGAGTGTGTTTCCTGGTGATCATCCTGAAGATGTGAAGCGAATGCTACAACTGCAACCCGGGAAGGTTCGGATAAAATGTCGTTTTGGAATCAATTTTATGTCGATTTCTATTGTGTTCAACATGTGGTGTATTGTGATGGGATGATGTCTTTAAATATTTGGGTTTGTAATGGAATGTTTCATTGTTAATTGTGGTATTTAGTGAGGTTTATAACATACACTCACAAGCAAGCAGGTTGGATGCTCGAAATTTACATCCTCAGTTTAAAGTTTGTTGAAGAGTTAAATTAAAACTAAATCTGATATATAGCATAAAATTAGTGTTAGTAAACAATGGTTGCATTGTAGCAGTAGTTAGGGACACTTTAATTTAAATTTATTTTTCGTAAATAATAAAAAAATAAAAGCTATTGTTCAATAACCGGAACCATTGGTTTAAAGACATGCATCCTAGTTAACCAGTTGTTTAGTTGTCCCAGTGTAATTGGGAAGTTCCAATGTGTTAACCTCCTCTACTTGTGAAACATGTTTCGATTGTTTGCCAAATGAATAAAAATATCCTAGAAGAAGGCAGATAAGTGCTACTATGATTACATAGAGCTCATGTTGTGATTATATTTTAAATGAAATGACGGTTATATACTAAGTCCTTAAACCACTGACACCTAATGCACGAACAACCAAATTATTCTTTATATATATATGTTTGATAATGTTATTAAATACTTAACATTAATATCATCCAGATAATCTGTGACAAGTTACATTAGTTCACCGCATAATAGCAACTAATATTTATGATTTATCGTCATATAAATACTGACAGATCCCGTATATTTTGTACAAAGTTGTTGATTCGTAGAAATTGCTGCTTAGTATTAGTCATCACAAATGCCCAGAATGAATAATAGTTTCGGAGCGTAATTTACTTTTCCATATTGACAACAAGAGCTCTTGCTCACCAAAACCATATGAATCACACTTATGTACAATGAACAGCATGGTGGACATTTTTCATAATATTATTGATAAAACAATTAAAATCATCAGTGACAATTAAAAACTTTTATTCTAGATCAAGAATTTATTGTTGAATGGAACAGTGCTGGGAAATGTAGCTGAATACCTGGTTCCTCATATTCAACATATTGATGAACTTCGATTAATGGATTGCAAACAACTAAACGATTGTATGCGGGATTTGTGCACAACTATCAATGATCGACCGAACAAGGTAAATATTGGAACCATACTTCAAGTAGCTCCACATCAATCACTGATTTATTATAGATGTGTATATTTACACAAAGTTGTGTCCTGCAGCTATTACCGCGTTGTTGTACAGGAGTTCTACTATACACAACATGCTGCAATAGATCTGGTAATGCTACCATAATCACCTGGTATTATTAATTCTAACCATTATTATAATTACCATTATATTTCTACTAATTTATTTAGATTTTTCTACTAATTTATTTAGATCGGACAGTGACTTCCTGATTTGGCTACAAAACAATAAATAAAATAGAAATAAATAAATGAGGAAATTGCATTACAACTGAACATTAATTCGTCCGCGGTTATAAACTACAAGATCAAACGTACCACTGCACGCTGTAGTTTGCTAGATAACTTCTTAGTGATTTGATTAAAAGCTAAACCAAACCATAATCAACTATAAACGAAGTACCCACCATTTTCTTATTGCTAGGACATTTTAAAAATTCCGGTGTACCATTCGGTTATAATTTTTTTTCAATTATGTGTGTTAGTTACCAAAACAGACGAATGTGGAATATTGTTTCATCTGGCAGTGTTCTCACCCATTATGGACTCGTCCCTCAGTCTGTTCTTGTATTCACGGGGATAAACATGAATATCGTATCCTATCCTATCTTTCAGTAGCTAAGTTGTTATAATTTGTTATATTTATAAAGAATATTCAAATTGGTTTGTTTCTATTGTCTATTTAATTATTAAACATTTAATTCAACCCATGAATATATGGCATACAACATGTGTTTTACAAATATTGGTGGTGAAACACGTGGTTGACACTCTCTAGTTAAACATATAATTCACAGGATATATTCATTGTGTAGTTTTGAAATTCCTGTTCCACACAGATCAAACTTACAGTGAGAAGCGATGGGAGGTTGGATGACCACACAGCACAATGCCTGGCTGGGTGTGTTGGCAAAATATCCGAACTGGATTTGAAATGGAACAAACTTTCACCAGAAGGTCAACGTATGTTGCAAGAAGAAATACAACAACTCCCTTCTCCCCAGGTAAACCTTATTTGCAGTTTCTTTGGCTGTTTGGGTAATTATAATGAAAATTATTTTTTTTATTTAATATGAAAAAATTGATTTAATGTATGGAAAATTTGCATTGTCAAAATAGGTACAAATGCATTATATAACTCTTTGTATATATTTATAAATTCTTTCATGTTTGTAACAGCATCATAAATACAATAATATATATGTATTTTTATCTTTTGCCACACTATGTCAACTTATTTAATTAATGATTTAAACTAAAGTTTTGACCCCCCTACTCTCTGTACTCCATACATACCACAATGGGTATGCGGCATATGTATTTGGGTGGTGTAAATGGACAGTGCAACTAATCAACTAGTTTGGTTTATTTTTATTTCCACGATGAAAACACGCAACAGAGACAGAGTCTTTTATAACAATTTAAAACTGAAAAAATACGGCAAAACTACATTCGTTAAAACAGTCAAGGTGTGGCCGTCAAACCTAAGATGTATTTTAATAAACTGGAAAAATGTTATAAAATAGAAATTACAACAAATAGGCCTCAAAGAAACTTTGTAGCTTTTCGGTGATTTGATTGACAGCGTAGCCAAACCCTAATTATGTATGAAATTTCGATGTACCATTTTCTTATTGCTAAGACATTTTAAATGCCGGTGTACTATTCGGTAATATTTTTGTTTAAAGTAGGATACCCTGCTGTAACAACTATCACCAGTGAATCACCATGCAGTTCCAACACGGGCTGCTATATTCATGAAACGTTCTAAGATATGTAGTGTTTTCAGTATGTTGTCTGAAGCTTGTCGGGTGCCTATTAATGGGTCCCATTTGGAAAAATGGGACACATATTGTTTTTGTCCGTTTTTTTTTTTTTTTTTTTATTGTTAAAGGTTTGACAGGCATGGCTTGTGGCTCCGACATCTACCAGAAGGGGTCACTAGATATGCAGAAACCACAATTTTGGGTAATTTGGCCAGGGGAATTCCCCTGGGAGGTGAAAAACCAAAATGGTATTTTAACTAAAAAATTAGCTTTTTTGAGCATAGGGATTAAACGTCTACTTCAATTTTAGTTAGATTTGGTATAATGTAAGAACATTAGCAACTGATATAACACTTAAAAGAAATACAAAAATTATCTAGGGAAATACCCTAAAAAACAAGATTTTGTTCTAAATCATGATTGTGACAGGCGCGGCTTGTGGCTCCGACATTCATCAGAAGGGGTAATTGAATCGCAATGAAACTTTGTAATTTGTTAGAGTACATGGTCTAGATATGCAGAAACCAAAATTTTGGGTAATGATTC
>AACT01012424.1:0-13750 GCA_000149265.1 Ciona savignyi | reverse complement strand
TGAATTTCATCCTAACCACTTACCCGAATTAACAATATACCCTTAACAGATCTATGCCAGCCCACAACCTGCCAAAATGGAGGGACGTGTAACAGATTACCACTGAACTACAGCTGCTCTTGTTCG
The DNA here is from genome assembly GCA_000149265.1 of Ciona savignyi. NCBI lineage: Eukaryota > Metazoa > Chordata > Ascidiacea > Phlebobranchia > Cionidae > Ciona > Ciona savignyi. Next base: position 13,624 of record AACT01012424.1, on the reverse strand, counting down.
CCTGGGTACAGTGGACGAAACTGTCAAACAGGTGAGCATACTTTGTACATAGAACGGTACATATATTATCACCTGTATGATGTTGGTTAATGGTTACTAGGCCTTATTGAGTTACTATAAGTTCTCTTTTAATCCAAAAAAAACACATTGCATTCATTCTATTTTCCTTCATTGTTACTTTATTGTACCTAACATCAGCGACAGGCATGCTTCATTCAAGGACATTTTCAATTTAGGATACAATTTTTAAAAAAATACATGTTGGTATATTACATTATGCATAGTTTTTTTTCCATAAACATGTAGCATTCCAGAGAAATTGTGGGCTCGCGCTTTTTAAAAGCTGATTGCTTGTAGTTGGCTGAGCTTGTTTAGCCGGCTGCCTTACGGTCTCTTGCGAGCTGCGCAGCGGAAAGTCTATAAATTCACTCTACACAGGTCGCCTACAAATAATTATTGTAGCCACGATTTGTACAGTCTTAATCTCAAACTCGAAGTCTATAACTCTTGATACAGTTTAGTTGTATTCTGCGTCTCATTCAATATACGGTTTATTCACGACTCAAGTTACTTAGTACGTCATTCAGCATGACGCCAGTTGTATGGTCTAAGGTACATATTATACAGCATGACGCAAGTTATCTCAAGTACGTTATTGTAGGTTAATATATTATGGTTATATAAATTTCCAGAATATATAGGGAATTTACAAGGCGCGAAAAGTTTACGTGCCAGACGTTTCACATCTGCACGTTTGACTAACTGTGGGGAAGTAGGTGGAAAAACTATGTTAATGATTTACACGGCAAAAATACAAAGGCCCGTACAAGGTGATAATTACATACAAAGTAATAAAACGTGAGAGTCGGTAAACTTGAAACGCGAAAAAACGACGTTAAAACACAAACTATTTTAGACATAAATTAAAACAAATATATACTAATAAAGGTGCCACAAAATCATTAAATGCATAAACCAAGCACTTTTAATAATAGGTTTAACTCTAATATTAATTGACTGCTAATATGTCGTAAAATAAAAATTTAATTTAAAATAATCTAATTTATTTAAAAAATCCACCTACAATTCTAGTACAGGGTAGGATAGGATATTTATGTTTATCCCTGTGATTGGAAAAACCAAGGGGGTTAACACACGGGCAATCGTCAGATCACCTCGAGCCCACCGTCGGGTTACCGGAGCTATTGCAGTGTGTTGTGTATGCTTTACACGTTCCTTAAATTTAGTAGAACTCAATAATCCACTGGGTTCAGGCACTGTCCGATTGAGTTCCTTGCTCAAGGACACTACCGTCAAGCTAGCGGCCAGTTTCGAATCTGTAACCTTCTAATTCAACGGCGACGCACTTAACCGCTAGACCAACCGGCCGGACAAGTTGCACATGAATACAATTATAGTATAAATCCATGAAAAATTACAACATCAACAAAAACACACCGGTACCCCATTTATAGTCTAATACCTGATTTGCTTGTGGTTGCGTTTTTGGACTTTTACTAGAAATCCGTTGAAGATGGGTTTGAGTATAAGTGTTGTAATTTGTAACAACTAATTAAATCATTTTAGACTCCTCGATTTTTAATTATTTATTAATTAAAATCAATCAATTCAATTGTAATTTAGGTAAAAATAATTTATTATATTTATGAATAATATAATAAATCTCATGTGGCGATAAAGTGGGTAGCGGAAACAGGGTTTTTAGGCGATTGTAAATTTTTATGTGAATTAGGGTTTATGATTTTGCTTAAAATTTTTTGATCAGAATATGAATTGTTTAGTTTGTATCAGGGGTCAGCAACCTTAAACAATATTCCGCAAAATAAAAATCAGCGGGAGTCACAAAAATAACAATAATAAAACAACACTGTGTGAGAAAAGAAGCGAGTGTTCTTCAGATTGTTGTACTACATGGCAAACGTTCGCTAGCCATAAAATTAATAGGAGAAGAATGAAAGAGATTTATTATGATACATATAAGCAACCAGCAATTCTTTCGTCCAAATAAAAAGTTTATTGAGTTTTCCATCGTGTAAAATATTATCCATGGTGTATAATCCACCCTTTTTATATTCACCAATCCACTCAATCTGAATTTACAGCAGGAACGAATCTCGTGGTGTACATTATCCCGCCAATATGCGTCATTCTTATAGGGGTGGCGGTTGCATTGATTTGCATCAAAAAGCGAAGGTATGTTGCACTTTTGCATGAGTATAACTAACTTTTTTTACTTACTGTATTATTTTAAGTTTTTTCCGCCTTTATTATCCATTCACGCTTATCTTTACTAAACGAAGAAACGAGGAATTAACTGGGTAACACTAAAAGTAGGGTAAGCGGGAAAGACGGAAACGAATTGCTAAAACTATTGAAACTAATTGTAACCCTGCCGTAAACACTAATCTCAACCTCAGAACTAACCTTAACTACAACCCTATGTTCAAAACTAACTCAAACCCCCTAACTTTAGTGTGCAGTTGCCCTCCTTCCCCGCTTTTCCCCCTTTCAGTTTTCCCAAATAAACTATTTATCATATTCTTGTACTGCTACTCCCTTTCCGGTTGAACAAACGATTTTGTATAACCTTTAATTTTGCTACGATATGTACAGTAACCTCCTTAGTCCTTTTCACAGCAAATGCGAAAGTGAAACGGCAGAAGTTCCTGCTGTTCAATTCGCTCCGGATCCAAGAAACGTTTATGAAGGTAAACACAGTAAAAATACTAAAGAGTGTCAACCACGTGTTTAACCACCACTATTTGTAAAACACATTTTGTATTATATATATACGAGTAGGGTCCCTACACACAATTTATATTTTATACACCGGATATATAGTTTGTTTTTGCAAGCATAAACTCATGGATCCCTGAGGTAACAATCCGATATTGTTATAAATGTTCATTACATAATATATTTTAATGTTAGATATGTGCACGTCAGATCCATGTTATTCAATATTGAAGAAAGTTTTAACAGGACTGTCATAGTTTTGTTTCTGCAAGCATAAACGCATGGGTCCCATAGTTATTAAACCAAACTTCTTTTTCATGTGTAAGTAATAACAAAATAAGCGTGTTAGATTTACGAACATTTTACCACAAGGTTTTAAATTTAAGCCTCTTGTCAAGCGATGTAGTAAAAGGAAGGTAAATTCCCAAAACAGCCTGATTGAGTTTCTCATTATTTCGGGGAATTCCCCTGGGTTTAGTACATAAATTTCTGCTTTAACATAGGCCTATCTGAGTTATGTTATCTAAGTTGGATGTTTAATAATCTAACAAACAGTTTTAATCCGTTTTGGCGACTTCTTGTTGGAGATGTCGGCGCGATATGGCATGCCTGTTACAACCATGGTTTAAAATCAAATCATAATTTTTAGGGTATTTCCCTAGGTATTTTATTTCTCTTTGGTCAATGGTACAATGGCGGATAAAGAAATAACATTTTAGCTGTTTAAGCGCTATGCCCAAAGAAGCTAATTATTTTAAAAATATCAATTTGGTTTTTCACTTTCCAGGTGATTTTTTCTGGGTATATTACGCAAAATTTTAGTTTCTACATATCTAGACCATGTTTTCTAACACATGACAAAGTTTTATTGCGATTTCATTACTTTTTCTAGTGGACGATGGGGCCACAAGCCATGCCTGTCACAATTACAATTTGAGACCAAAATCTTATTTTTAGGGTATTTCCCTTTAGAAAAAAATACCGTTTTTGTTTTTTGTATATAACCCAAAATTTTAGTTTCTGCATATCTATACAACGTTGTATAACAAATGACAAAGTTTTATTGCAATTCCTTTATCCCTTCCGGTAGATGTTGGAGCCACAAGCCATGCCTATCACAATCATGATTTAGAAAAAAAAATGTTTAGGGTATTTCCCTAGGTAAATATTTTGTTTCTTCTATTAGGTAAAGTAGTTGCTAACACAATATTATTTTACCAAATTTGATCATAATGGGATCAGCCGTTCAAGCGTTATTTTTTCAAATGTGACTCATAATTAAGTTATTTGGTGGAATGCTAATACCTCCCAAGCTGAACATTAATTTGTTGTAATACTTATCGCATTTATAAAGTTCGCCAATTATAAACCGGTGTGGTTGGGATTGTTTTTTCTTTCGTATAATTAACTGTCTAAGGTTCGGGTTAAGTTAATGCATTTTCAAACTAATTAACCATCTTGCTTGGGTAAATACAAACATTTTTTAAATATAGTTTAATAAACAACAATTTATTGTCCATATATCTATCTAAAGCAATAAATTATCTTGTTATTTACAGAAATACAGAGTCCACCAGAAGGGGAATATGAAAACCTGAACATCAGAAGCTAAATCATACATTGAAACCTCATCATTGTATATTAAATTTATTTTACTGTTCCTTGGTCGCTTGGGTAGAAACTCAACTGCCACTTGAACACTTTATAAGTTGTACAGATTTTTATTATTATTTATCGTTGTATAATCAACTATTGGTTGACAATCTTTAGTTCATTGTAAGTATTTTTTTGCGAATACAATACGGAGCGTTTTTACATGGTATTACATAGATCACTATAACTTTATATAGAACCCATTAATCCACAAGGTTTAAGTGATGTCTGCTTGGTGGAATGCCTAAAGAGAACGGTGACGCACAGAATGTAAGCTATTTCGCTATATAAAAACGTATTGTGTGGTTTATATGATAGCGTAGAATCGTATAGTAATAGAATAATTAAATACACATTTAAACGAAGTATGAACCAATACAAAATAAACCCATTATTTTCGCAATCGGCTGTAAAAGTTGAAATATAAAATCGTTAACAAGAATTTGGTGTGCTTTAAAATCCAAAAATGGCCAATTGAATATTTCGACTAATGACAGGTTTGAATAACGTGACTATCAGTGAAATAGAATAATTGATTAAAGGGAAGAAAACAATAAATCACTTAAATGACAATGTATATTTAAAAATACCGTTCTAAATAAACGTTAATGGTAAAAATTAAGGACCATTTGATGCAACAAACGTTCGATTAATTGAGTGTAAATATCCTAAATAGCTCCAGTAACTCCATAATGGGCGTAAGGTAATCTGACCATTACTGTGTGATCATATCCCTTGCATTTTTATTCATAAAAATAATACATTGATAAGATAGAATAGGATATTTATGTTTATTTCCGTGAATGAGAAAACCAAGGGGGTTAACCCACATGTAATCGTCAAATCACCTCAAGCCCAACATCGGATTTGCTGAGCTATTGCAGTGTGTTATAGATGATTTACACGTTTATAGATGATTCACACGAGGTATTGCAATGTGTTATAGATAATTCACACGTCTTTAATATGGTAAAACCCATTAAACTGCTGATTTAATGCAATGTCTGTTAAGACTAGATGCTAGTTAAAAAGGCCTTCTATTTGTTTTATTCGAGCGGGCGGTAACTATAAACCCCCAAAAAATTTACAAAAAAAATCGAAATAAATTAAAATTTCATAAAAAACACCATCCCTTTTACTACAGAATGATAATTTCCGATTTAACCAGAAGTCCAGTATCCCCAGAGTTCTGTCGTTTATTTTAATGGAACGTCTTTTTCTTACAAATAAAACCCGACCCTGAAATATTGGTAAGATTAGCTGCACGGTGGTGAACGTCTATTTATATCAAATCATAACAAACAGCGATAGCTCCGGCAACTTTGCTATAAACAGATATAGCCTAAAATCTTTAAAACATAGGGCTAAAGCACCTTTAAAAAACAATTTCTACCTCAATAAGATACTGTAAATTTTTAAGCATTAGATTTTGAAGTGTCAATTTGATAATGGTTTTATTGGATCACTGTATGTTTAATCACATTTTATGTTTAACCACGCCATTTAAAAATGTAACGAAAAAGGTCGGAAAATGTTTTAAATATTAAGCCGCCTTAGAATTGCGTTAATATATATGCGACAAACAAGAACAATTAATCACCTTTCACTAAAAAAGAATCATTCCAATAGTCGAGTTAATATTGTTCAGACAAGTGCTCTTGTCTTAAGTGAGTTAACCTGTGTTGCTTTGGTGGATGAATCAGTGGCTAGTCGTGAATTAAAAGATAAACATACCTCATTGTTTCCGATGCAAAGGCGCTTGAAGAGCCTGCCAAAAACAGCTTACCTCCAACTATCTTTACATCGCAATAATTCCAACTAATATGATTTGCCATTTTCAATTGTAGAATCAAATTTTTTTATCGATATAAGACTTATCTGGCATTGTCAATTATCTGATATTATAAAAGTATGATCATTTTGCACTGTACATAGTGTATTGCAGCATTGTATATATATACAGGACATGGTGTTTCTCGTAATAGAGCCCGCTGCTACGAAAACGTACATTATGACTAACACTAGAAATAGCATGATCAACCATACGCGAATAATGCGGTTTTACAATCAAATGGTAGTAGCAAACACTTTACAAAACAGTACATTAAATTTATATGTAGATAAGAAAGATGAGTGGACTGCGTATACCAGCAATCTTGGTTTCAATTATTTTATCATTTCTGCATCGAGCCAATAGTCAAAGTAAGACAATCTTGATTTTTTCTTTAATTTATACAATTTTACTATTAACAATTTAACTTTTCTTGTTTAAGGTACTGTCTACAATGGAAGTCAGTTAACCGTCGTCTCATCGAGAAAAACATTTGATGAAGCTCGAACCCACTGTCAATCATTACTTGGTGATTTGGTTATTATCAGAGACAGTCAGTTGCAGAATGCAATCAAGCCGCTCTTGGATTCAACGATTAATTGGATTTTATGGGGTGGAGGACAGTGGGACACCGGTTACTGGATCGGTGGCTCGCGAGCATTAGGTAGCCAGTGTTACTAAATCTACAGCTATAAAAAAAACATTACGCCAGATGCATAATTTTATCTTATTAAGAGACCTCATCGGCACAGTTTGTTGATTGAAAATGTAATAAGCACTTTCCGAAAACTCTCTCATGAGGATCTAAATATTTTTGCTAAGGCTATCGTACAACTCCATGCATTATGCCTTAAAACCATACCGTATAGCTTTAGTTGCATTGTTGATAATTTGGAGAAATTTTGCCATTCTGTTCATCTTGTGAATTTTGCTTGTCACAACCTTGAATTTATGTTATATCGGGGAACAATGGAGATTGTTAGGATGGAATATTCATGCTTATACCAGTGATTGGGAAACGCAAGTACAGCGGTATAACAGTGCAATCGTTAGCTTTATCTCGTAATCGTAAGATTACTTTACGTTCCACGTTGATAACCGGAGTTATTGCAGTGCGTTGTGTATGATTGAAACGTTGCCTAAAATTTTGATATACTTCATTAATAGACAGGGTTTAGGTTAACCCTTTTTTTCTTCCAGTTTGGAAGGTTAGTTGGTATACGATCCGATTCATTTTGTTTACTTCAAGACGTTCTTTTTTGATATAGACCTAATAATATTAATTATTTATTATAAAAAAAGTGAAATATTCTGAATATGCATATAAAAGCGTAAAAATTCGACAAAGGAAAGAAAATAGTATTGCTTTTATATACGATGCTTAGCCGCGGGGCATAATAATTACATTCGTTATAACTTCGTAATAACGAGCCGTGCAATGGGCAAGCGTTATCTTTTAACTTAATTGACACCTAAGTTAATAGAAGCTATAAAAATTGTTCTTCTATACATATATCTTAGTGTTTTGTATCATGTTGAGTTTATTAGTTCGTGAGTTCAGTAGTTACCCGTTAAGTTATGCCGTATATGGCGCGGTTACATGGTGTTTGTAATTAGGTCTACACAGCCAACAGAGACAACGATTTAATTGTGCTGAGACAATTGCTCATCACTGTGCACAAGTAGGAAAAAAACATGTTAGAGACAAACTGTTATTTACAGTTTTGAACAGCGGCAAAACATACTGCACGGGTATTTTGATCATTATTGTATGCAATACATTGTTACAGTGTTACTTCTGACAAGGTTGACAAATTAAATCCATTCTTTCCAGGGGAAACCGAGTGGAAATGGTGGGATGGAACACGATTACCCCCGGCAGGAGCCACTGATGCTTACCAACACTGGGTCGGTGTTGAACCGAATAACCCTGTTTTAGAAAAAGCATGCGCATCCTCGACTCCGTACGAATCTATCAACACTCTCCCGAACATCAAAGGTGGTTGGGTGGATGACCACTGCACCAAAGCGAAGTATTTTATTTGTCAAAGAGGTATTGTTTCTTTCAACTATTTTTGTTCCTTTGAAAAACATATATCTACATGTGTAGCGTCTTCGTTTGCATCTCCCCCCACTGTGCCTTTTTCTTGAGTTCTATTTTTTTGTGACGTTGTATTCTTTTTAGATTACTGTTTAGTTGACGCGTTGTGATTGGTTTATTTGTTAATTACCTGCTTTTCTGTTTTTCTTCTAATTGGCAAGTACATGTGGATGTGGGTAGTTACAATATACACGTCGACCCGAATGGTTGTTAACTCTTTCACTCCCGGCCAAATGCATTAATTTAAACATGCTGTCCCGCAGTGTTTTTTACAATTTTTGGTCATTTTCAAATTAGCACAGTTTTTCTCAAATTTATGCTATGATTTAATATTTAGTATGGTTGGAAAGATAATTTATCCCTCTTTTAAACAAACCGCACACCTAGAATCTACTTCCAATAAAGAATATATTATGTAAACTTTAGTGAACACCACTTTTTATGTAAAGAAAATTCTGCTCGACTTTGAAAATTTTGAGGTGCACTGACAAACGAAATACTCACTAATTATTGGTATGCCCAAATGATATGAAAATTGGAATGTAGATTGTCTAATAGTTTTTGTACTCAGGAAAATTTAAACTGTCATTGTATCTTCAGTAGTTATATTTTACTATTCCTAATTGAAATTTTCCTTTATTCTAACTATATTATGAAAAATTGAACCAAAACGCATTGAAGTTTTTAGTTTTGTAGAACTAAAATAGTAAAAAGTATAAATAAGAACAGTGAAGGAAGTGTAAAAAGGGCATACAAAAGCAAACAAACACATATACTATATCCAATATTCTTCAAAGCAGGGCACACCGAACTAGCTAGTCTCGCCGCCTTTTTCTTTATCGTGCGCTCAGCAGGCCCAGCTGGATTCATGCTTTGGTGAACACGAAGCATAAACGCCTGCTGCGAAAACGTCACCAACGCTCTCCTTTTTTTCTCAACGGCACGAAATTTACAGAGAATGTAAAGAAAGACTTGCTTGACAAAAAGAGCTTCTCCGCAAGTTAACGCGACTCCTATTGGCTGAGTTAGTCACTTGTGAATTCGTGTAAAATCGATAGAAATAAGAGGCGAAGCCTTGAAAAAGAAAGGCTATCACTCCTCGCATTTTTAATATTTCTCCACGAAAATTACAGAGAATAAAATATAGGGTTTCCTTGATCGAATGAGCCATAGCTGAGGTCTCTACCATTACGCATTGCGGAGAAATCGTTAGATTTGCATCCATTTATGTACAGGCGGGATACCATGTTTTCCCACCAACTCGCCATGGCGAGTTGGGACGGAAAGAGTTAAACCGCAAGTAGAATCAATACACATGTACTTAAATATATTCTAAAAGTATAAATTGACTATAACCACACATGACAAAGTTAGGATTCGAAAGCGCAGTTTGCTAATAGAATAAGTATAGCATAAAACTTTAGCGGCATTGCTTGAACTGAATGGATTGTTAACAAGTTTGGTAACTATAACTGAGTTATATTTCATGAATAGGTAAACACTAGGGTGTTGACCATACGACAATCGAAGGCATTGCCCGCGTTTTAACCCCCTTGGTGTTCCCATTCACGGGGATAAACATAAATAACCTATTCTATTCTATATTTGCCATAGTAGTAAATATAAGCAAATAAAACAAAGCACGGGAAACAAGAAAAGACGGCACAACAAACGGTTGTTAAAACACATCTTTAAAAGATTTAATATTTATAGATTATTGTATTTTACTTGTAAAAAACAACCACAACCAAAAACAGTTAATCCTATATTCCTCTGTACTTTCATTAAGGACACTTTATAACTTCGTAGATCTTTGTCCGCCGACGATTTGCCAAAATGGAGGGACGTGTAACAGATTACCACTGAACTACAGACTGCTCCTGTTTGCCTGGTTACAGTGGACGAAACTGTGAAACAGGTGTGTACAGCATACGTTTTTTTAAACGCCGAAACTATTGGGGTCCATGAATTACCAAACCAAACATCAGGTATTTTTTTCTTATCTTGCTTTGTGTAAAATTGTAAAAAGAGTTTATTATAAAATTACAAGTTCTACATAAAAATATGTATAACTTATCCTAAATGACAATGTACATCTTTAACAGATCTATGTTTAAACACGACCTGCCAAAATGAAGGGACATGCAATAGATTACCACTGGACTTCAACTGCTCCTGTTTGCCTGGTTACAGTGGACGAAACTGTGAAACAGGTGTGTACAACATACATATTTTTTTAAAAGGCCGCATCTCTTTTAAGCAGGAGTAGCAAAAATAGGCGGACCTACAAGCAAAAACTAAGGGGTCCATGAATTACCAAACTAAAAATCAGTATTTTTTAATATTTTCCTTGTCTTGCCTTTTGTAAAATTGTAAAAGAGTTATTGTTAAATTAAAATTTCTACAAAAAAAGATGTACCGGTATCTTTAATGACAAGTTTCCAATTTAACAGATCTATGTCAGCCGAACACCTGCCAAAATAGAGGGACGTGTAATAGATTGCCACTGAACTACAGCTGCTCCTGTTTGCCTGGTTACAGTGGAAGAAATTGTGAAACAGGTTTATACAGTGTTGTGATTGTAAATAGACTATTTCAATCTACAGATCACGCAAATCATGGATTATGAATATTTTTAATTAGAAAAATGCTGCAAAAACAAATAATTGTATAAGGCTGGTGGGTTAATTTTTCTGTATGTTGATTGTTTAATAATATGCATTTTTACAACAATCTTTTTCAATTTATTGGGCTAAGATGTTAAGGTTAGCTATGGATACCCTAATAAACAAATAACCCAAGTATGATCATATATATACTTGTTTGTGTGCTTATTAAAATCCAATGGTGTTTACTTTTTAATTTGGTCAGAATAAATAATAAAGCCCACATAAAAAGTAAATTTTCTTAATACTGTGAATTTAAGGTACCTATAGAACTATTGGTAACAACAACTCCTTTATTGTATTTTAGATGCATGCTCTCCAAACCCCTGTGTAAATGGTGGAAACTGTAGTAGAAATGTGGATGGGTTTACTTGCCAATGTCAACCTGGATATATTGGACGATATTGTGATCAGGGTAAAAAATATTTATGCATGTGCTACAACTAGCATTTTAAAACTTTATATTTCATTGTATATCTTTTAATTCTTTAAACATCATATTAGTTGACTTTGACATCTTATTCATCACCGGGCAGTTTCCGGTGTCTTCTTTCAAAGTGAAGCTATTTAAGTTTCATATTGTTTACCATTTATGCTCCAATGTATTTACCCAATAAACTAAATTAATTGTTACAGGATACAGGTAGAAGTAGGTGTTTAATATTATCTGACAAATTATTTGCAGATTTGTGTGGTTCATTCCCATGTCAAAACAATGGAACGTGCAATAAACTACCGCAAAACTATAGTTGTTCGTGTTCTCCAAGCTTCACTGGAGCAAACTGCACAAACGGTGTGTGATAAGACCACGATCCAATGTGTGATGTTGTATTAGGAACACTTGGCTGTAGCCCTGATTGTCGTTTCTAAAATGGCACACTTTGTTATTCAGTGGACTTTAAATTAATAACAACAACAACAAAAAGATTAATCAGTGGCTTTTTATCTTAAATAACAAGATTGGATTTTCTCTTGATTGATACAATGCAAGTGGAGAATCATTACATTATTTCATGCGCACTGTTAGAGTAATATGAAAGCTTTTCTAGTGTGTCGTATATGATTGAAATGTTTCTTTAATTTTTTTTCAAGCCGTATTCCTCTGTGTTCAGGTGATGCCCGTTAAGTGCCTTGGCCAAGCACACTGTTGACACTTTTATCAATCGAACTATATAGCCAAGCATGTGGTAGATGACCAGTAAAATTTAGAGTCGCTTATTGTTAAATAATAAGACAATCGTTTTTACCCAGCTATCTTTTATCCCGCCGCAAATGGTTGTGAACTTCATATAAACAAAATAACGTCACAAGCGACTTCATATAAAGAGGCAGAGACGCAGTGTACAACCTTACAAGCATCGCTTGCTATTGTTAAATCAAACGAAACCCAAATCAGTTTCAATCAAATCCACGGACTTTCGTTAGACAATAAAACAATATGGGTTGGAGGAAAAATCATTAATTCAATTTGGCTGTGGCCTGATGGTAGCAATATGGATGGTTACAATAACTTGGTGAACCAATCTGACCCAAATGTGGCTGGTTGTTTATCTTTAGCTCGAAATGGAAGTTGGTTTGCAAAGAATTGTTCTACGAGCATAGGATATGCTTGTGAGAGGCGTGGTAAGCTTATAAATAACATTGCATCTATCTAAGGCAAAAGTTAACCTTATCATTTTGTTTTAGTCAATGGTACAAGTTTGTGTACATCTTCTCCATGTGCCAATGGTGGAGTTTGTACCGAAAGCGGCTGCCACTTTCACTGCACTTGCCAGCCCAACTTCAATGGCTCCAATTGTGAAATATCTCGTTTGCCAAATACCGCCACCCAAGGTTGTATAACATTTTGGTATTTGTATTTTAATTTGATTATTAAGTTAAGTATAAATGTAGGCACCCATGATCAAGCAGCCCTTTTATTACAATAGATAGTTCAAGTTTTTATTCTTATAAAGCAGACGCTTTTGACATCTTTTTATTTTTCTCTGTAAACTTATGAGCAATATTTAACATTAAAAATTCACCACAGCATTGAATCCCGTGGTGTACATCATTCCAATATGTGGTGTTCTTGTAGTGCTGGTCATTTTTCTGGTGATTGTTGTGAAAAAACGAAGGTATGTACCAGAGGATTGTATCGTGTCCTGTTGTCTAGGTGATTATTCATGACCAGTACTAGTTTCAACATCTAAAAAACTTCCAATTCGTATAAATGAATCATTTTTTATTACGCACTTTGAATTATCGTTACAAAATGAAAATGTCATTATTTAACAAACACACTGCAATTACTCGCTGATTGAACTGCGCACAATTTGTTGATGATTCATGGGTATATTTACATTTCCTTGCTTTTCTTGGTATACCATCTGTGCCCCATGCTTTGCATGACGGGAACATGTCATTTGTTGTATCATATATTACAGAGGGAAAGGCAACAAAGACCAAGTTGAACCCATCGTTTTGGAAGAACAAAACCACCATATCGAAGGTGACTGAATTTTCCAATGATGAAAATGATAAACATGAAAACTTCTATGTTTTCCAGGCATTTTCATGATAATGTGCCCGCTTGGGCATGGTACTTAATTAACTTCTTATTTGTGGATATGTAGT
>AACT01011830.1:0-20631 GCA_000149265.1 Ciona savignyi | reverse complement strand
CGTATTGACTCTGTAGGGGGCTCCTGGGGTTGTGAAGGTGGGTGTGAGGGTGGGGTTTTAAAAATTGTTTAATTATGTTAAATAGCAAAATAATATTGTTAAGCATAAAAGTGAATAACGCGGGGGTAAAATTGAAAAAAAACATTAAAAAGTTTATAAAAAACTTTTGAACGTGATAAAAAGCGAAATTAAATAACAATACATTACAATAGCTTCAGTGGTGGCGCAAGTCATCGGACCAAAACAGATTACCCTCACCCACATCGAGTTATGTAATACTTTCTAATGTAAATAATGGTTTGGTTGCATGCTCTTCGTGATATCTTGCGTATAAGAGCTTGAGTTTGCCAATAGGCACAGAGCTACATATGACCGTGTTCACCCAAGATATATTTTCAACTTTATAGATTTACCTGTTAAAGTGTCAACATTTTTTTCAGATTTATTTACAGTTCCATCAATTTATCTTTTTGGAATCGGTACAACTCAGACATCTATGTATGGCGAATCACGGACAGAAACAACTTACCAAATTTATAAGTTTAACATTAGATCCAAACAATTTAACGAGGTGGTAACATGTTCTACGCCGTGGCGAACTGGTGCTTCTGTTGTGGCTGTTAAAGGTGGGGAATTCACTTTTAGTACTTGTATAATCGCACCTAGCCAACCTTTGTGCACCATTTGAGCAACACTGTTGTAGATCAATGCATATTAGTTGACCAATGTTTTACAGATAAGATGTGCATCATGGGAGGTTACCTCTATCGCCATGGATCGTCCAACACAACAACAGGTATTTTTATAACGAGACCATTATTTAATTTATTTTCTCGTTTTTTTATTACACTGGGAAAACACAGAGGACGTAATTACAGGGGTCATCGTCAGATTACTTAGTTTCCAATGTCGTTTAATGAAGGTATTGCACTGTTAAAATGATAGAGATGTTCCTCTAAGAACAAAAAGAACGACCCAATGACCGGTTTCAAACCTACCACCTTTTGGCTGAAAGTTTATTAGCCAAGTTATTCATATGGACAACTACTAGTTATTTTAACCGGTTTATTTTACAGCTTCTAATCAGGTTGACATACTTAACCTAAAGGAAGATGTTGACAAATTTTACCGAAATAAAAGATTTCACTGGGAGATTGGACAAAACTTAAACATTCCTAGAGCTGACTTTGCAGCTACACAGCTTCGTTCCCGCATTTATTCCTTCGGTAAAATTACTCCACACATATCTTTAGTTATCCAACTAAGTTGATCAACCTTTCCAAGGTGGATTTGGCAAACACAACGAACGACTCACAAGCGGAGAGTTCATGGATCTCTCTAATGGGGTTTGGAACAAACTTACAAACGATGTTCCCCTTCCACTTGATTCTGCGTCAGCATTTTGCGTGGGTGACCACATTGCAGTACATGAAAAGTAGGTTAAATGTTGACACTGCTGCTCCATGCTAGATTATTTTGTGTTTTATCTTGCATTTTGCATTAGTTCTTTAGAACTTGAGATCTATGTTTATCTTGTAAATGGCAAACCGTAATGGGCCTTACCACCTTGGAAATCGTTAAATCACCTCGTGCCCACAATTGAGTTACCGGAGCTATTGCAGTGTGTTGTGTTTGATTGACACGTTTCTTTATTTTGGTAGATCCCAAAATTCTACTGGGTTTGGATAATGTCCGTTAAGTGCCTTGCACAACCAACTGGCTAGTGATCAATTTTCGAACCTGCAACCTTGCGACTCTTTAATTAAACTATTGATAGAATGCATAGATAATTGAAAAACGTGAGCATTAACACCTTTACTCAGTTCGGGTATGAGAACTCAATCCAAAGGTGTGTGAGTAAATAGTTAACAAGACTTATTTAAATATGGAGTTCTGTATAAAAAGGCTTACAAGCCCATTATGTGTTTAAAACTTGCCCGATACAAAATAAATAATTATTAAAATAGGAAAGGAACCTTGAAGAAAATCTTTCTGTTTAACTCCTTCAATGAAGAATGGGTGGTGCTGGAAAATGTCAAGAAAGGTGAACCTATCATGATGAACTCAGTTGGATTTCTCGGCAAATCTTTACATTAAAAAACGGACTTTACTAATCTGCGGGATTTTTGTATTTTCGTTTGAGTGGTATTTTCGTCATTAACGTGAGAGGGACGGGGTGTATCAGGAGGGGTTAGGGTTATTTCATGATAACCCTTTTCCGCTCATGTTAAAGTGGACACTACCTATTATTGATCTTTAAAATATTTGTTTTCGTGTCAAAAATCAAGTATTATTTTAAACGAATCCTTATAAGCATAGTTAGCTATAATATGCATAATGTATCCATTTTTTCTTTCATTTGGCTTATTTTATATAAAAAACAAGTCATCATTATTAAGTGATACATAATTAAAGTATGATTCTCTGAAGCATCCTTGCAATATTACCAGCTGTGTTCAATTCGTTCTTTGCATTAAGTAGATATATACGATTGTTATTCACAGTGTTCTATTGAAATGTGCGCGAGGTAATCTGACGATAGTCCGCGTGATCACACTACTTGCTTTTCAGTTCGGAAATCCTTCGTTTAAAACGCAACACCTATATAATCTAACCAAAATTATTCTTTGTTGATTCATCAGACAGTGCACGTGGGATTCATCAGACAGTGACGAATATTAAAGTGGCGCGTATGATCTGCTTATTACAAGATTGCATAGACAACTTAAATTATCCGGGATCAATTGCCATCAAATGGAACGGATCACCGAGCTCCAGAATTTACTCTTAACTAGACTCTACTTAGTAAAATTATCATTTATTGTGACATTACATTTTTACTTGACACTTCAACATTTAAACTTACATTTTATTTTGTTGATTTTTAAACGTAATGTCGTCGAAAATACAAGTAAAGGCAAAAGTAAAGAACTGAATTTAAACAAGCTATAATAAATTAATCAACGAAAAACACGCGCGCCAGACGGATTAAATGATGTCATAATAAAATACCATTTCATTCACCCCTATCTTAAAAATATGAGTTGCAATATCGTTGAGGGGTTATGCCTTTGTTACTGCGAGCAGAGCGTCTTACAGTATGTTCGGTATTATCAGGAGTTATATTAGGGGTAGGAGCCACTTTTTCGAAAAAGTTTTATAAGATTTCTATGGTTGATGCACTTGCGTTAAAAACAAGTGTTACCAGTGCTACCATATTTGGAGGTTATTTTGACAACGTTTGAAGCTTTTGAAATGTACCAAGACTCAAAGTGGCTTAAAGGTCCCCTACGGTTGGGTCCTTTGAGCCACCCTATAGGAACCTTTGGCCACTTAAAAATTAACAGTATTTTGATTGATAACCACATAATTCGATTAATTTAGTAACAACAACCCACTTTAAACAAATAAAAGTGATTTATTAACTTTTATTAACAATTTCTGTCTAGAAGTGACTTTAACTTTTTCAATTTCTGTTCTTTTCTCTAATTGGAGCACGTATCGCTTAAATTATGCGGGACAGGGTTTAAAATTCCCAAACTAAGTTCTATATCGCCATCAGCAGTCACGTGATCAACGGGATCATGTGGACAGAATGCAATGTCTATGAGTGGCACAGTAAGAATACTTTGTTTAAATAGCTGCCGTAAAGCTTGTGCTATTGAACCAAAGACTTCCAATCTTACAAAGCTCAATTTTTATTGTTTGAAGCAAGTTGACAGCGAAGATATACATTTGATAATGATAATAAGCTGTGTATGATGTTGATGTTTAGGTATTTATCTTTAGTTTGAGGTACTTTCCTAGTGCTATTTTATTTGTTAAACCATGTATTATATTTTCTGTTTAAACTATTTCCGAAGCCGGAAGTTACCGCACTTGAAGTGCTGGCGAATTTTATCGCATCGTTTTATACCGCTGTGGTGTTGCGTGGTTGATGCGAATAAAAGTACTTTAACCTATCGCTTTTACGTTTTGTTTATTTAGACTCCAATCTTTCTGCTTATTAACCACACTTTACAGAACTTTCTTTATGAATTTCAAAGCTGTAATGAAAGGATATTACAACATTACTATTTGGTTGGAAGTAAAACTAATATTGCGGCCAACCCACGAAAGGGATTTATTCCAGCTAGGAAAATTGATAAATGTAACATTTTCTTTATTTAATAATTGATTCTCTTTTTGACAGATTCCAACATGGGGTTTATTGCACATGGGGTATATAATCACATTGATATCCATCCACCAGAAAACAAATTTCAACTCCGCAAGGTATAAATATTTGATGCAAAACATTTTACATAATTATAATTTTTTCCAGGTTCCTTTTTGCTAGTATTAATTTAAAATGTTAAAAAATCTGCGGCAATTTATGTTTTTTTAATATAGGGTTTAATGCACATATCTGTTTTTGTTTGAAATTGTCATAGCATGTGTAGTTACTGACTGTTTTAACAATATTGTAATAAAGGTGGGAAAACTGAAACAAATTTTTTTTTCAGGTCGAGAGTAATTTTGCTTCTTCTATTCTATCTTCCGTTGTTCACGGTAAAAATGGTCGTCTGCGACGACTCTAACCTATATTGTTTCGATGGAAAAACATGGGAAACAATCACTAGACTGCCAGATAATTTTGAATGCTAGTATATGGTCTATATTGGTTGGTAGATTTAAATATAAATAAAGTTATAAATTTATGGTTATGTCCGTGGTTATAGCGCAGTGGATTAGTTGATTCTACTAAAACTAAAAGAAAGCCTTAAACATATATAATAGCTTTAGTGGTTGTGCAAGTAATCGGACCAAAACAGATTACCTCAATAATACCTCACCCACCATCGAGTTATGTAATCTTGCAGTGTAATGATTAGGTGTAGTCGGTTTGTTCACTTTTAGTACAACCCATTATTTCACTGGATTCAGGCAATGTCCACTAAGTGTCTTGTTCATTCCCGGCTTACCGCTGCAAGGCCATGTATGCTCTTCGTGATATCTTTTGTATAAGGGGTCGAGTTGTTTAATAGGCACAGAGCTATTTATGACCGTATTCACCCAAGATATATTTTCAACATTATAGATTTATCTGTTTAAGTGTAAACATTTTTTTCAGATTTAAATGTTCCGTCAATTTATCTTTTTGGGATTGTTAGGGATCTTACAACTCATAACTCAACTGATACATCCGGTTTTAACGTTCCAACCCCGGGTATTTTTGGGTCATTTTTTGCAACTCAGCCTACTTTTTCATTACAAATGAAAAACAAACCACGAAAAGAAACAAATTACAACATTTATAAGTTTAACATCGAGTCCAAACAATTTAGCGAAGTGGTAACATGCTCCACGCCGTGGCGAACTGATGCTTCTGTTGTGGCTGTTAAAGGTAGAGAATTCAATTTTAGTATCGCACCTAGCTAACCCTTGCGGCGCACCATTCGAGAAACACTGTTGTAGATCAATGCATTTTAGTTAAGCAATGTTTTACAGATAAGATGTGCATCATGGGAGGTTACCTTTATCGCCACGGATCGTCCGACATAAAAACAGGTAATTTTACTAAGAGACATTTCTTTAATTTATTTTCTCGTTTTTTTTATCACAACGAGAAAACACAGAGCAATTTAATACGGCTCATCGTCAGATTACCTTGTTCCCAATGTAGTTTCCTGGAGGTATTGCCTTGTCTTAAAATGATTAAGACGTTCCTAACAAGAAAACAATGGACCACCTAGCAACCAGTTTCCAATCTGCAAACTTTCGGCTTTAAAGCAGAACAATTAACTCACCAAGTTATTTATATTGACAACTTACAAAAATACATTTTCTAGTTATTTTAACCGGTTTAGTTTACAGCTTGTGATCTTGTTGACGTCCTAAACATAAATGAAGATGGTTATCACTGGGAGATTGGACAAAACTTGAACATTCCTAGAGCTGACTTTGCAGCTGCACAGCTTCGTTCCCGTATTTATTCCTTCGGTAAAATTTCTCCACATATTTCTTTAGTTTTCCAACTAAGTTGATCAACTTTTCCAAGGTGGATTTGGCAAAAACAACGAACGTCTCACAAGCGGAGAGTTCATGGATCTCTCTGATGGGGTTTGGAACAAACTTACAAACTATGTTCCCCTTCCACTTGGTTCTGCATCAGCATTCTGCGTGGGTGACCACATTGCAGTATATGGAAAGTAGGTTTAAATGTTGAGGTAGCTCCACGCAATATTGCAGGACAAATTGCTTTAAGTCACTTTATAAGACACATTGTTCTATGCCATCTAGGAGAACACATTGCTTCAAGCCATTTTATAAAACCCAATTCCTTAAGTCAGTGTCGATACTTAAAATAAAAAGGGTATTTTGTATTTTTTCTGAATTGTGCATTAGGTCTTTAAGGCCAGATGTTTGAATACTGATATGGTACGACCAGTTTTCGAACCTACAACCTTTTAACTTTTCAATTAAAATATTAATATAAAACATAGATAATTAAAAAACTTAAGCATAAACACCTTTACTAAGTTCAGGTATGAGAAGTAAATCCAACAGTGTGTGAATAAATAATTAACAAGACTTATTTAAATATGAATTTCTATATAAAAAGAACAGGATTACAAGTTCATCATGTGTTCAAAACTTGCCCCATACAAAATAAATAATTATTAAAAATAGGAGAGAAAACCTGGAGAAAATCTTTCTACTTAACTCCTTTACTAAAGAATGGGTGGTGCTGGAAAATGCTAATTAAGAAACTTGAACATTTCCTGACTTTTACAAGCACCAGGTTTAGAAAAAGGTGGATTTCTAGGCAAATCTCTACATAAAAATATATTCCTTTGTGTGTGTTTCTGTCTAATTCCTATTTCATATTGGCATAAGAAATTGTGTGATTAAGCTGAGAATTTTCGCATGTTACGTTCCAGACATAACGTTGATAATCTGTTGATGATATTTAATATATTTGTAAAAATAAAGTGTTATTTTATAGTAGTCATTATTAGCATAACATGGATAATTCATCCTTTTTTCCATTTGGTATCTATTATATAAAAAACAAGTCATCATTATTAGGCGTAAGTGATATATAATTAAATTATAATCCTTTGAAGCATTTTTGCAATACTACCAGCTTTGTTCAATTTTTTCTTTGCATCGGATAGATACGTGCTACTATTATTCACAATGTTCCATTATTGTTTTTATTTTCATTGTTAAACTAACTTGTAAGTGTGCGTGAAGTAAACTGACTATTGCCCGTGTGATCACACTCGATTTAGGAGGATCAATCTAAATATCCTAGATTTTACTGAGGTACCGTTTAAGCTTGATGTAAATACCAGGTTTTTTTACTACATTCTTAATTTCACTCTAATGTTTTTGCTTAAGTTTTAGCTTGTGCCTTTCTTCACCCAATAATACGTAGTGTAAATTCTTCTGCGTGGGTGACCTGCACTTCCGCCGAGAAACGCCACACTATTGATGCGTTGGAATTTCCCAATGCGAATGTCTAAACGTCTTATAAAGTTTAAACGAGCACATTATCTTCTTTGTCTTCAATTTGCGGTTTTCTATAAATGAAAATAAATACAATCCAAAATGGCGTCATTAAATAAATGCTAAATAAGGGCGTCAAAAAACTTAACAACTGAAATAGGATGGAGGAAATAAAGAAAATTAGTGCTCAATAAAGGTGATAAAAAACTTACCAACTGATTCTAGTTGCAGGTATATATCGGTATAATTAAGAAAGTCAATTTCAATAAGCTTTTTAAGCAATACAGTACCTTTTTAACTGCTCATTCAAAAAGGAAAAACGATGAAACAATCAGTATATAAATAAGGCGAGTTTGTGACGTCACAACAACCTTGTAATGTAATGTTTGGGATTTACAGGTCTATCATCAGGGGCACACAATGAATGTCGCTCAAACAACATCAAACTAACTGAACATACGATATAGATGTTACACGTAGTAAACTTATTTTAATCAAAAGACTTGTTTTTTGTCTGTTATGTAATTGGTAGGCTGATAGAGTTTATAATGGGTTCTTTTTTAGTTAAATGCCCGACTTAGAAGACTGGTAGGGATACAATTGATAAGGAAAACGCCCTGTTACATCATAATTCCATACAACCTCGTAAAACGCACTGTACGAAATGACAATATTCTGTATTAGCAGCAGGGTTGCCATTTGGCCCTTTTCACGGCCAAATTTCAGAAATTTGGCCGTACCAAAATCGCCCCAGACGCGAAAAAAATAGTTTGGCCGTGCGGAAAAATCTGGCCGAATTTGGCCGTATAAGCATATTGTCAAAATTTTAGCCAAAACGTCATATTATTTTTACGCTACAGTAGAAATATGGGAAAAATATATATGTAAATTAATTAATAATATCAATTGTCTCATTTACCAAATCACAAAGCTGATTATGACGTTTTGAAATAAAATAATAACGGTAGGCATTCCTATATAGTATTTGAATGGGTTTAACAAATCTGAAGGGAATTAAAATTGTACAATTTTTCAACAAATAATGAGATAAATAGCCCAATTGGCTAAATTAAATAGTTTATTTTGTACTTGATACAAATTGGCCGAATTTTGGCCGTAAAGCAAACACAGTTTGGCCGTAAGGCAGATTTTCCGTCTGGCAACCCTGATTAGCAGTGTGCACAGTACGATTGAAGATGCAGCTAAATAGGGTAGTCCTACATTATCCATAGAGCTTGTTTGTATTGAAACTGCATAAACTGGAATATTCCAAACTTGATTGGAGAATCCAGGAGACATTCCCGAAGTAGATATCAATTGAAAATCAAATTTTGAGTGAGTTAGCTTGTAAGTATAGATCCTAAAATATTAAGTAGGAATTTCCGCGAAACGGGTTTAAGGTTAAAAATTGGTTGCTTGCTAGTCGATTTGTCTTGTGACAAGGCGCTTTTATTATTATCTAAACAAGTTAATTAAAGGTTTACAACTTAAAAATGTATATTTTCTTACCACACACACCACACACTGTAAAAGCTTCGATAACCCGAAGGTGGGGTGAGGTAATCTGACGTTTGTCCGTGTGTTAACATCCTTTCTGTTTTCCCATTCACCGTGATAAACTAAAGTAAATTATCCTATAAGTTAGTTATAATTAAATTCCACTTTCATCCGTCTTACAGAGGTAGAATTTGCAAATCAAGCCATTTGTCATAAAATTATAACTGTATTAACTTAAATAATAAAAAAACTGAAACGACTTCTTTCCCGGTTTTGACTGCCTTTATCTTGTAGCTTATCCATCCAGCTTATTTTATCCGGTCATCCATTCCCTTTGAATGGTTTTATGTCAAGCTTGATAAAGCGCCACAATCGGAAGATTTGAAAAGTTTACCCATGCACATTAAAAAACCGTTGAAGTTACTTTGGCTTCTCTTCATCGTATGATTCTTTCGCCTTTTACTAAAGAATTCCGTGGAGGGGAGCATTTCAATGAGTCTTAAGATGTTTTTCTGCACCTGACTTCGGTTAGGTTTTCTAAACAAATAAGCGAATTAAGTTCAATCTTAGGAGAAGAAACTAACCAACACAATTTGCGCCCTTTAAGGTTCGGATTGGGGTTAAAATTAGTTTCCTCATGTTGTGGTGATTCCCTTCAATTTTGTCCGAAATATTCTTGAACAAACACTGCCGAATATGATATTGTGTCTTTGTAAATCACCAGTTACAACATCGCGTTTATATTTACTTAAATAAGCGAGAATAAATCCATATACTTTATATGCGCGGTACATGTGTGGGTAAAAGTGACCTCCAAATGCCGCTCTGTGAGGGAGCAAAAACTTGCTGACAGGGAATGAGACGTTAAAAGTATGGTGCAAAGCAAGCTAGTCTTTTAAATCGGGGTTCCTGTTTTGGGAGATTCTTAATCACAAATCCAAAATGACACAAAAAGGTACAAGAAAACATAACAATGCAAAATAAGATATGCTGAAGAAAGAATAAGGAAAAGCACGATTAAATAAAGGGAACCATTCGCTACGTGCCTTCTTACATGATGCTGAAAGGCCTGATACTGACAACGACCTGGCTACTAGAAGGATGAACAGGAATAATGGACGATTTACAAAGCGATGACGTTGATAATCCATACACAGATGCACAGAGCTGTTAATAACATGAACGGGGACAGGTCGCATGCGTTTTGTAGATGATTTGCACGTAAAACTTCTTTTCGTTGCCTAAAGTTTAAAAAACTAACTCCTTTTAAGACTCTTGGCACCCCGTACACAAAAAACTCGCCTATTTTTTTAAAGATATATAACGTATGCTGTAATTTAGCTAAAGTATGCTGTTTCGTCCACCTCGTTTAAGCTAGCCCGGCGCGCGCACGAAAGTGGTGTAAATGCTTGAAAGCGCCGATATGTATATAATGTGGCGTTCAGTTAAATGTTCGCCCGTTGCCGCAAGCCGCAAGCACGTCCGCAAAAGTTGGCTTAATTCCCTCTGCATTGGCTGTCGTCGTCTGTTGTCCAGAAGCAGATCTGTGCGAACTTGCGCGGAGTGATTCTCACCGCTGTGTTGTATTCCTTAGGCGGTCGTCCGTCGCCCATATCCACCCATTGATGGCCCGAGAAGATCCCGATCACTCTACGGTCCCATACACGGGTTTCGCGGTCGTAGAGTCGGACGTATATCCCCGCGCCTGACGTACCGCGCTGCGCGTCACAGTAATGGTACATGATGTCGTTTGACTGGTCTTCCACCGCGCAGTAACGGTACAGCAGTTCATTCGCTTTCCCCTGGTCAAAAGCAGTGAAATGGATCCGATGATTCCCTGGTAAATTTTCCCGAGCCGGACTGATGCCCATCTTCATTGACTGGTTCCCCAGCGCCCTCTTCAGTTCGATAACAGCGTAGTCATACTCGACACCGAGGGAGCTAGACTGACCTGGTCGCCGAATCCAGCCTTCCGGTAGGTGCGTCCTTTTTGCCCGAGTCCATTTAAACTTCTGCACGTACTTCGCGGCGGATCGCTTGGAGCGCACGAGAGCCTTTTTCCGGTTCTTGCGGCCACGCTTTCTGTTCTTTTTGTTTCTGCGTCGTTTCCGGAGTTTCTTTTTCACAACACGCCCCACCCGCAGTTTCTTCACGCCCTGGAAAACAATGGAAGAAGTTACCCACCACGTCACATGCTGAGAGAAAATTCTATTTGCGCTAAGACATAATTTCGTCAAAAACTGCATTTAAAGTCGTCAAAAACTGCATTTACCTAAAACAGTACTATACCTAACTGGCCATGAAACCCGACAGATTAAGACATTAAAAAAGGGTTGGATACCCGTCTTTATTCACCATGTTGAAAAGGACAGGGGGCGTTAGCTTAAGACCCGGGCATAAGTCGAAATACCACCTGCCCGCAGTCGGGTTACCGGTTTTACAAGAAGCTCTCGTTTGCGATAATAGCACTTTTAAAACAAACAATATGTGCTTTCAAAGGACGCAGTTTTATAGCAAGCGACTGGTTTCGATCACACACACACGAGTGCTGGGTTTTGTGGCCAAATGGTTAACACAACCTATACATATACCGAATTTTATACAAAAACGGTTTTAGCAACGAGCTCAGCACGCGTTTGAAACTAAGCCCATTTAAAAAAACACAAAAAATAAACATAGATATATTTAAAAAAGGGGAAGTAATACAATACATAACGCGACTTAAGACCACGACCACATGTTGCTAACAAGATATGCAACAAACCAACTACAGTATTTGGATCAACTAAAGTATTTTATATGTATAATACACATCGCTTCTTAAAACCGCGACCAAATGCGTGCACTAAGACAGGACGACAACACAAATGTATATCTTAATATGCAAAAACAACAAATTTGATAAATGAACGCCCTGAAGGTCGTCTGGCCATATGGTTAGCGCAACCGTTTTAAATACAGAATTATATACACAGACGGTTTTAGCAGCGATCCCATTACGAGTTCGAAACTGAGTTCAGTTAAAAAAATACGCTCTGTCGACTTGTTCTTGAAAGCGGCATGGTTAAGATCGACCGCAATCGGGTAAGACTAAATATAGCGCTGACGTAAGAGCTAGGTCATGGTGAATGAACGAATAGTAACAACACAGTCGGGAGTAGGCGAGAAATCAACCGAGTGCTGGATATAGAAAAACACTAAAAGGGGGAAAGGAGGGAAGAATAGAAATTGCTCACTTAAACTACTGAAACTAATTTTCACCCTGTTCTAAACACTAATCTAGACCACAGAACTCATCCTAACTCCAATCCCAATTTTAAAACTAAATACAATGCCCTAATATTTATTTTAGAGTGCAGTTTCCCCTCCTTCCCTTTACTTTTCCTCCTAAATATATCGCGGTTATCGGGTTTCATTTCTCGGGCGTTTATTTGAACTCAAAGAAAGAATTTACGTATTTTGTGACTTCACCTCCTATTTTGAAGAAAATTGATAGTTTTGCAGAAAACGCTTTTGCGCGCTGGGTTATAATCATGTCTTTACACCGACTGCAATTCACAGATAATTTATTGAAATCCACCTACACCTAGGAAGCTGTTATGACTATATGTTCGAACGTATACTCTTTGCTCTTGCAACATTCGGTCATCTACGCCGCATTATGCAACAGTCATAGTTCTAACCCTGCCTCAAATGTTATCTCAACCCCAGAACTATTACTAACTTTAACACTAGCTCTAACACTAACCCTAACGCCTTAATCTTCATTTTAGTGAGCAGTTTTCCTCCTTTTCTCTTCCCCTCCATTTATTCCCCCACATACGTACACACACATTGCACTTGAAAGGCATATCTGATAGCGTACACACAACACATACACGGGGTGCGGTTGAGACTAGAACATTCCAGATAGCACGTTAGCACCCGAGCGTGAACTAACAACGAGGGCTTTGTTGTCAATGTCAGTATCTCGGCAGGTGACGCATGGACCATGGCGTCGTTTTAGGGAAAACTAAGAGGAGGGAATTGTACGGTCGTGTGGCCGAACGGTTAACGCGGCCGATACATATACCGACTCTTATACAAAACGGCCCCTCGTTGCGGTTCGAAAGTTAAGCGGTAAAAATGAGGCAAACCCTTATAGAAGGAGGGAGTCTGCTTACTAAAATAAAAATTACGAAATCAAGGCTTGTGTTAGAGTTGAGCTTAAGGCACAACTTGTTTAAACGTCTCAAATTTTAACCCACATCCTTTTTAGGCCAAATACAATATAAAAAATGAAGATTGGAGAAAATTCAAACAAGGGAAATAGGGTAGTAGGAAAGGGGGTATACCGCTCACTGAAATGAAGATTATGATATTTTTTTATTGTTGTCTGCTCACTAAAACTATGGAAACTAATTTTAACCCTGTCCCAAACACTAATTATTAAGCACATTACCAATTCTGTTATTTGCGGTATCAGAATTTAACATACGTTTACCCATCCCTGCTTAGAACGTGGCTATCGAAGCCAGTTTTTTTGTATTTCTATGAGTAATAAAATATGTAGGCTCACGTGCACAATGTACGGTACGCAACACTCAAGTCTATTATGTGAATGGTAAAACGCGGGAGCATTGTAACAAACAATTGTAGGTTTAAAATTCTAGAAATGGATTAAATAAACGGTATTATAAAAAAAAAACTATTTGTGATTCGTTCGTTATCGCATGGTTTTTAAATCGTTCGCTTTCGCACGTTTTCACTCCGTAAGTTTTCGCACGTTTTTCTCCGTTCGTTTTCACGCGTACTTCTCTATTAAATTTTACCAACGATAAAAGGAACGAATCACCGTACAAAACAGGGCAAAAGCAGGGAAGGAGGGAAACTGCCCACTAAAACTATGGAAACCGAATTTTTAAGTCCGGCCGGTGGTCTAGTCGGTTAAGTGCGTCATCTTTTAATCGAAAGGTTGCAGGTGCGAAACTGGTCGCTAGCTAGTCGGTTGTGTCCTTGGGCAAGGCACTTAGCGGACATTGCCTGAACCCAGCGGATTAATTGGTTCTTCCAAATTGAAGGAACGTGTCTATCATATACAACACACTGCAATAGCTCCGGTAACCCGGCGGTGGGCGCGAGGTGATCTGACGATTGCCCGTGTGATAACCTCCTAGGTTTTCCCATTAACGGGGATAAACATGAATATCTATATATCTTATATAACACTAAACACTAATGACTAATCTCAACCCCAGAACTAAACCTAACTCCAACTCCATGTTTAAAACCAACTAAAATGTCATAATCTTTATTTCAGTGTGCAGTTTCCCTATTCCCACCTTCCCGCCTTCCCACCATTTAGTTTTCCTTTAAAAAACCAACCGGCAGCCCACTCCCCCCACCCCACGACTTTCTCGATGCACCAATTTCAGACGACGAAAAACAAACAATGTAAATTTCGACTATTAGCGGTCTGAGAGAGAGTTTTTTGAGCGAATCACTGACCCCAGCAGACCGAAAGGAGCTGGGCCAACTCTACGTCACGACATTGTAGCTGTCAATCATCGCTATACTCCTACAAGCCGCACTTAAGTGAAAAAAACAGGCCGCAAATCAAAATACACTGACAGAGTGCAACAGTTGAAGAACTGTTTTATTAGCGGGCAAAGGTTCGAACCCATGACCGGCTCGTCTTTGGGACCGTTTTTGTATGCATTTAGAATTTTTATATAAAGTTCTGTTTATGTATCGGTGGCGTTAATACTGTTTTTTACAATGCCGGTTTTCAGCCCGGGATATTATACAAGCTGGGTATTAACCTCCAAAGCGTGTATATTGGTTTAAATTGGACCACCATTTGAATACCACTAGGTTACACAACGGCAGTAAGATTTTCCAGGATAAATCACTCATGCGTCTGTAATTAACAAGCGCTTTTGCATATACGCTTAAAAACTTGAAATATGATTTGGAAACATATGTTTTTTTACAATTTAATAAGGTCCTTAAGCTTATTTCTGCACAGTTTAAAAACTCCTTAGACAAATATATTCCCAAGTTTAAAAACGTCTTTCATTTATACGTCCAGAGTTAATAAACACTTTGCAAATATGCTTCTACAATTAAATAAAGCCATGGCACATACACCTTTACAACTAATTTACGTCTTTGCAAATTGTTACTGAAATTTAAAAAAATGTGGGACAAATATTTTTACAGTTAAAAGAAACGCCTTTGCATGTATATGTGTTTCAAAAAAAATAAAATAAACTATTAGCATATATGCTTTTGCAAACAAAAAAACCTTGGACATATATTTTCAAAGTTAACTAGAGAGTGTCAACCACGTGTTTTAAAACCACTATTTGTAAAACACATTTTGTATGACATATATATATGCGAGCTGGGTCCCTAACCACAATTTGTATTTTATACACCGGGTTAGTAGTTTGTTTCTGCAAGCATAAACACATGGGTCCCTGAGGTAACAATCCGATCTTGTTTTAAATGTTCATTACACAATATATGTTATTGTCAAATATGTGCACGTCAGATCCATGTTATGTAACATTCCTGAAAGTTTTAACCGGACTGTCCTAGTTTTGTTTCTGCAAGCATAAACGCATGGGTCCCAAAGGTATTAAACCAAACTTCTTTTCCATGTGTAGTTAAAAAAAGAATAAGCGTGTTAGATTTAGAAACAGTTTACCACAAAGGTTTTAATTTTAAGCCTCTTGTCAGGCGCTTTGGTAAAAGGGAGGCAAATTCCCCAAACAACCTGATTGAGTTTTTCTTTTATCGGGGAATTCCCCTGGGTTTAGTACATAAATTTCTGCTTAACATATCTAAGTTATGTTATCTAAGTTGGATGTTTGTTAGATAATCTAATTCTATTTCAAGGCCGTTCAAGCGTTATGCCCAAAACAGCTAATTTAAAAAAAATCCGATTTGTTTTTTTTACCTCCCAGGGGAATTCCCCTGGGTATATTAACCAAAATTTTGGTTTCTGCATATCTATACCATGGTGTCTAACAAATACCAAAGTTTCATTGTAATTCCATTGCCCTTTCTGGTAGATGTCGGTGCCACAACCCACGCCTGTCACAATCATGATTTGAAAACAAAATCTTATTTTTAGGGTATTTCCCTAGGTAATTTTTTTAATTCTTTCAAGTGTTAGATCCTTGGCTAATGCACTTACAGTTTACCAAATTGAAATGAAATAGGAGTAGCCGTTTAAGCGCTCTGCCCAAAAAAGCTAGTTTAAAAAAAATACCGTTTTGGTTTTTCACCTTCCAGGGGAATTCCCCTGGGTATATTATCAACAATTTTGATTTCTGCATATCTAGACCATGTTGTCTAACAAATAACAAAGTTTTATTGTAATTCCATTACTCCTTCTGGTAGATGTCGGTGCCACAACCCATGCCTGTCACAATCATGATTTGAAAACAAAATCTTATTTTTAGGGTATTTCCCTATGTAATTTTTTAAATTCTTTTAAGTGTTATATCATTGGCTAATGCACTTACAGTTTACCAAATTTAAATAAAATTGGAGTAGCCGTTTAAGCGCTCTGCCCAAAAACGCTCTTTTTTTTAAAAAAAATACCGTTTTGGTTTTTCACCTACCAGGGAAATTCCCCTGAGTATATTACCAATAATATTGGTTTCTGCATATCTAGACCATGTTGTCTAACAAATGACAAAGTTTTATTGCAATTCCATTACTCCTTCTGGTAGATGTCGGTGCCACAACCAATGCCTGCCACAATCATGATTTGAAAACAAAATCTTATTTTTAGGGTATTTCCCTGGGTAATTTTTTTAATTCTTATAAATGGTATATCAGTGGCTGATGCCCTTACAGTTTACTCAAATTTAATTAAAATTGGATTAGCCGTTCAAGCGCTATGCCCAAGAAAGCTATTTTTTAAAAAAAAGATACCGTTTTGGTTTTTTACCTCCCAGGGGAATTCCCCTCAGTATATTCCGCAAAAATTTTGATCCGTGCACATCTAGACCATGTGATCTAACACACGACAAAGTTTTATTGCGATTCCATTACCCTTCTGGTAGATGTCGTTGCCACAAGCCATGCCTGTCAAGCGTTTGACGAAAAAAAAAGAAAAAAAAACGAAAAAAAACGGACAAAAACAATATGTGTCCCATTTTTCCAAATGGGACCCCATAAATAACTACCTTTTAAACAGATGCTTGCACAATTAAATACCGCCCCGGCTACGGGCTGTCACTTTGGCGTGCTGTGCTATCTATCCGTCCATCGGCGCGTCTGCGGTTTCATCCGTTTCCAATAAACGAGAGTATAAACAGGATTGGTGCCATAGACGCGTTTTTGCACAAGCCGATGTATATTGGGTTTGTCAGGCGCGTTTAAAGAGACGGTTATGCGCTTGGCATTATAAATAATGCTGGAATGGTTAGTATCCTCACGTTTTTTTACTAGATGGTACGACAAAGAGCATGTTAACACGCATTACTGCCTAAAGTTAAAAGACCGGAGCTAATTTAGCGTTTTGTATTAGGTAAAATTTCGCAATGTTTACCGCCACATAAATTTCGACATGTGTATTATTTCTAAAAAGTTATTTAACTATTTTGCGGGGCTGTTTGTAATATACACACCAATTTTTCGCTGATGCGTTATGTAACGGTACAATTTTTGTCTTGCGTTTTTTTAAGTCGGTATCTTTTTACCTTATTATATAAAGCTAGGTTTTTTACGCAAAAAGCGTCATTAAGGCCGTATTTTTACAGATCCAGTGTGCCGCAAGACAATGCTAGGATGTCGCGGGAAAATAATATATATTTTTAAACTAAATTTTTACCCAATAAAAATAATTTTAGTGTTTGCAAATTTGAACATACGGTTATCACACTCTTATTACAAAATGCAATGTGCCGTCAAATTTAGTAAATTTCTAAATGTGCCTCGAGTAAAAAGGTCGCGGAGCACTGTTCTACATCCCCCGTACATAACCGTCATCTTTACCACTCTTCTATGCAGCTAAGATCCGTGGCGGCTTATCCAGACCATTCTTTGCAGCAATGGCCGATATTGGCTCGTCAACGAGTACGTATGTGTTCCACAAACAAGCCGCTCTCGCCGGAAAGCAAATATGCCAAATTTCAGTTTACATTACCTTTGCGACCAAGGCTTAAGACATACTCCCGTGTCTTGTGTTGTGTATGACCGAGCGTGTTTGCGCAATTAGTTAAAACGTGAGCTAGAAATGTCCTTACATCCCAGAGGAATCCGGCCATAATATGCACCGACATAGCCTAAGCGGCCCACCAAGCTAATAACCGCAGGAACAATACACGACTAAACAGGGAACTGTATGCTCAAACGCTGTATTGTTATTAGAGGTGTTGAAATGTTTTTGTTGGAAACTCAAAGCGTTTTATTGCGTCATACCACTACATATGCAATAAGCGTTAAACCTTACACGCTTAAGGTAACGTACGATCATACATTTGTTATTTCCAATGACAGTACAAATGTGATCTTAACGTACGGTAGTGTGGACGAGTGGTTAACGGTACCGATATATATACCGCTTTACATAAACAAAAACGGTTTTATCAACGATATCTTGGACTCGAAACCTAGCCCGGCAAAAACATCAATTATTGTATGGTCGTGTGGCCGAATGGTTAACCCGACTTATACATGTAATGATATTCTTATTCACAACACGCCCCACCTGCAGTTTCTTCACAACCTGAACTGCAATAGCGAAAGTTACCCACCACGTCACATGCTGAATGAAAATTCTATAGTTGTGCTAACACAATTTTTCAAATCGTCAAAAACTATTTACATAAAACATCACTGTAGCTAACGGGCCGTTAAACCCGAAAAAATAAGACATTAAAAAACGCAAGGGTTGGATATTCACCAAGTTGAAAAGGCCAGTGCTGTTAAGACACGGGCATAAGTCAAAATACCACCCACTGTCGGGATACCGGTGCCTTTATATGGAGTTGAACATGAAAATCATTTACTATTCTAACACCTTCTATACAAACGCTATGTTTTTTTAAAGGACGCAGTTGTACAGCAAGCGACTGGTTTTGATCACACACACATAAAGATGTATATGTCACTCTTGCTAATAACGCTAGCAAATCCGATCTTCGAGGTCACACTTAAAATTATCGGGTAACCTAGATAATTTCAACATGTTACTGATTTTTATATGAAGTAAATTCAGTTGAATGTTCAGCAAAGCCCTCCGGTAGGTAGCGCCAAAGCGCGTTAACAGTAACGAAACTAGATTTTTGTCCAAGGGGAATCCCCAATGTAAAATAAACAAAGGAAACTACTTATTGTGAAGAAGATGAATTTGCAAATTGTACCCAAAATAAGTATTATTAATTACCGGTAAATAATTTATTTATTGTATTATTATTAAAACCATATTTTTACCATTACTACGTTTGAAACTAAAATCATATATAAATTATTAAATTTTATTACATTAAATAATTGTTCTTAGATACGAGCTGTAAATTACATTTTGACATTAAGTTTTTTTTCCGGAGAGTAGGTCAGACGTTTAGTTTCATCAAATGGGTTAAACTTTAACGTATAGGTTAAACTTTAACGGATAGGGGTTAAACTTACACAGCCCCATAAGTGAACAAGGACAACGTATTTGTCCGCTGTGTAGCTTATTTCAGCAGAGTTTAAGATTTGTTACCTTCCGCAATGGGCGGAGCAGTCAATACGTCCTGATGATCTTGCTCTAGTGGTTCCAGTATCTGAAATCGAAGAAGAAAAAGATGAATCAGCAAAAATGATGGAATCCAATACATACCCACGGCAGCTAATGGAACATTTGAACAGGTAAAGTATTATTGACTATGTTTACTAAGCATCGGAAAGCACAAGTTTTAAGTGTCTGTGTGGAAGTTAATCGTATGTCGCAAAAGTATGTTTATAATCAGATTTTGTTACTAGCTATTAAAATCACTTGGCATAGCAATAGCTACAACAATTGTTTTATTTCATGGATTCCCTGAATTATTGAATTTTAGTTTATAAACACATTAAAAGTCGTTGTTTGACCAAATATATTACCGCGGGTTAGTGTGTCGTCATTGAGCCAAAAAATTGTCGGATCAAAACTGATCGTTAGCTAGTCAGTTATGTCTTTGGCAAATGCACTTAAAGGACTAATGTGTGTTTAAACGAAAAAAGTAGCAAAGTATATAATGTTCAGCACACTGTATAGTTTCAGTAACGTGAGTTAGAGGGTAACCTCGATAATTCCATTAAAGGGGATTTTACACCTGCTAGGTGGAATAACTCAATCATATTCATCAATCTACAAAGCAAAACTTAAAATTTTTGGCTAGCAGATTTTTCAGCCTGTCATCCTCTATATAATTTGTTAAACAGAAATTAATAGAATGAAAAAATAAACACCAAACCGGTTGAACGGCGATTAGGTTTATTTGGAATTTTGAACCAACCAAATTATTTGTCTAAGTTGAACCCATGATGCGCATGTCACCTAAGAACAGTATATAAATTGTGATAAAAATTCGGTCACACGATCGTTTCACTCACCGATTCTTACTCACAGACAACGCACAAATAAGGAGTACTGTGACTTCACAATACACGTCG
>AACT01011166.1:0-10718 GCA_000149265.1 Ciona savignyi | reverse complement strand
ATAAAAAAACTTTAATATGATTAGCAAACTTATTTCATTTCACACTGATAACAGTTCGCAAAAATTAAAACGTCTGTATATATCAAGGCTGTAGCATTTCTTATTATATTCTTAAATCTTCTGGTGTCAAGTTTCCTAATGATAAATAACTGACATAAACAAATGATATAGTAATACCAATGCATAGAAAACAGAATTTAAAACCTCGAGTTTTTTTGCTGCCGTGCTTTCCACCTTTCTTCAATCATTTTCTCAAAATCTGGTACTACCTATAAAAATAAACCAAAATTTTAGCATAGCGGTAAAACTGTACTTCTTAACCACACTTTAACTAACACTATTTTCGGGTTTTCAGTAACCCGAAATTTGTTTATGTAAACTGTTAAAAAAGTTATAAATTTTTGTTGGAATGGTGTTGGCTAGCTGATTGAACTATTTCTTCCCCACTCAATACTTGATGCTACAAATTCAGTTTTATTCATGTTTAGCTTATGTTACTTAGGATTTCCTAAATTTTAAACTGGTTTCCACAATTTTCTACCTGTTTAAACAACTTAAAAAAACAAAAATATTG
This sequence comes from Ciona savignyi, assembly GCA_000149265.1. Lineage (NCBI taxonomy): Eukaryota > Metazoa > Chordata > Ascidiacea > Phlebobranchia > Cionidae > Ciona > Ciona savignyi. The sequence goes on along the minus strand of AACT01011166.1, from coordinate 10,144 downwards.
GTGCAGAAAACCATTATCACCAACCCACATTGACTACTGTGTTTTAATTCATATTTTCTAAGCTATGTTACGCAGACTGATAAAATACTGATTTTAGTTACCTGAAAAAAAAACATTTGAAGAGACATATGGCGATCCCACAAAAGTTTGTGAGGATTTTTTTTTTATAATTATAGGTTCTTTTTTAAACCAAAGGATTTCCGGGAAGCACCTCCCCTTATGTGTATTAATATATCAAATTTTTAATCCAATTCGGCCATTTTGCACTCTAAAAATCAGGAGAGGTGTAGGAAACACTAACTATTAACTCCAACCAATAAAATGTAACTAAAAACATCAAACCAACTTTTCTATTAAATTCTTCAGACAACGTAACTGAACATTCTTCCATCTTAAGACCAACACTTTTTAACGAAACATATATTACATCGAGGTCAGCGTCAATCTCAAGATCATCAGAATTGCCATCTGTTTGCATGATTGCTGCATTGTATAGAAAAAAATTATTTAAAGAAAGTTCGTATAATTATCTGTTGATATGCTTAAATTTCTAAAATAGAATTTCTTTATTTTTGCAAACACACTACTTTAGAATGATGCTGTTAAATCAATAAAGCTTTTGTCAATAAACAAATTTGGTTAAAATACCATTTTTAATATTTGGTGTTCGATTTGGAATACATTTTTCATCCTCTGTGCTTGATTCAGTAGCAGAAACCTATTTGAAAAAATACAAAAACGAGGGCATAAATATAGAAAGCAATATATTTATTGCATAACATGTGTTGGTAAAAAGAATTATTTTTATTAAATCAGAAAATTAATCTTTGTAATTTAACTGTACTGCACAAAGTGTACAAAAAGTATACCTTAATCCATGTTCCGCTAACACTAACTGATTTTCCTGGTACGGCACTAGAAGGTAGTCTGGACAACACAACCTAAATAAAAGAAAAATGCAAAAAACTGTTAATACGGCTAAAAAATAAAGTTTAAACCAGCAATACTAGCGGGCGCCACTTGCCTCCAACTATACATTTTAAAGTGGAAAAGCGTGATAATAGTTTATTATAATAACCTTTGGATTTTATGGTGTTGACAATTTCCTAGGGTAAACTTGGCTACATTTTCGATCCATTTGTTTTTGTTTCACTTTATACTTCAAAATAAATTAAGTTTTAAAAACCCAAAATATTGGATACCAAAAGAATTCTGGTGCAAAATATACAGAGTACTACTACCCTTCTTATCTCATGTAATGAGAATATTCCACTGATGTGTTGAACACGAATATGCTATTGCATATCTAATACATATAAGCGACACCTCTGAAAATTACAACTGAATCACACATTTTCCTTCTTTTAGTAAGAAGCTCTAAAAAAAGACTGATTTAAATATAATATTCCTGGCTTTTTGTTCCTATCTTCTTCTTAGCAGAAGAAACAGGTTGTACATGTCATGTGCATAAGGATGGATTTCTACTAAGCCAGCTTAAAATTACTATTGATCATTTTTCCTGGTCCAAGATAATTCATTGTGTGACAGCAGAGACAATATCCTCTTTACTTTTTAGCATGTTTACGACTCATCATGTCTCTAATTGTGACTTGAGGGAGAAGAACTGAATACAAGAGAGACAGTTCTGGGCTGATTAAGAATGAGCTAGATCCATCAGATGCCAGCTCATGATTGCTCATTGCCCTCAAAAATAGTGATTGGATTGGAATAAAGCACACTTCCACAAGATTAAGTTTCACTCTTTTGTTTGATGAATGGTGCTCATTTGGTAAAACACAGTCCACCCTTTTAACAGCTGCTGCCAACACCCAAGACGCCGAAATCAGACTTACACTTTCCAAAAAATATTAGAAACAATTTCTAGTATTATTCGCACCAATTTTTAACCAATTGGGTTAAAGGAAATTCCCATTATTCCCAAATCTGATCCCCAGCCACAATCTGTTTTTAACAAGCATTTAGACCTTAAGATATGTTCAATAGGGTTCAAAAATTTGAGAATAAAAACACTGATTAAGATAGAATATAAAATTATATTTTTTTATCCCTGTGGGAAAAAGGGTAATTTGCCAAAAAGTAACTCACTATAGTCCCCAAAACTGAAATGGATGTAAGGAATGTTAGCTAGCCTTTTCAAGATGTGTTTGCACTGGCATATTTATTTTGCTGCAATAGAATTTTTCTTATACGCCCAAAAATAAAATGGCTGATATTTGTAATGTGTATTTACACAGAAAGAAGGTGTCCTAACCGGTTTAACATTCCGGAAAGATAAAGCACAATTGATAGATGTTTTCTTACTATTTTGTGGTAATTAACCTGAAGGAAATTCGCAATAAACCACCTTAAAACCACATAATTAGACGAATAGGAAGACCAATCTGTCCTACCTCTGGCATGGCGTCCTTTGTCGAAATGTGAGCAACGACCATACTACTAGTGGTATGTCCCCAGACAATTTCAACTGAAAAAAAGTATAGATTATAATAAAACTTTGTAGGCAAAGTGAAATGATTTCAAATACTTTGAATTTTTAGTTTTAATAAACAAGCAATTGCATAAGCATTTTATAAAATTATTGAAATGGGAAAAAAGAACAGTTTGATCTTAACAATACTTAAATTTAAATTATGTGATTATTAGGGTTCTGAATTTCAACTACATGCATTTATTGAATTAATGGCCAACTTTATTTAAATCCCGACTTTAATTAGTCCATAGTGCTAAAAGCGCTGCATACCCCTTCCCTGAAGCTAAGCAAGCACAACTCTGGTTAATTATTTAAAATTTATACATATTTTAAATATTTTTCATTACAAATGATACACCACGAAATTTATATTTATTAGCTAATCGTTTTAATTGTATCAATAACATAACAGTACTTGACAAAATAAAACAATAAATTTCTACAGCAATAAGCAATTAAGCATGTCTATGTGTGTTAACTATTTATTATGTCAGAATAATTTTCTGCACAAATGCAATGCAGCAAATGCTAATAATTTGCAAGGGGCTTTTAGCTATTAAACCAGTACTTACTTGCACTATACTGTTCATTGTTAATCTCATGTAAGGCTAATATGCCAGCCTGTTTCTCACAATCAGAATTCAGAATGGGGCTTTCTGGAAATAAATCAAAACCCAGATAAATTTTAATGTTTTTAAATATTTTTGAGCTTTGGTAAACTTTGATTTTAAAAATAAATTTAACAAAAACTAGAAATAAAAAATACTGTGCTTATCCAGTAAGTCTTGAGGGTAGAGTAAGAGAGGGTGGCCTAAATTTACTTTATTATGAATATAATTTCATTTCAATGTCTTTTAATGTTATAAGAGCATTTAGATTGTCATTACAATGAAGTAAACTAACTCAAGAAATCGTTGAGTAACGTAGTTTGAACTGCATTATAAGGTTGATCATCAGATATCAAATTGTCTGCACATTTCTTTGCTGCCATTGCATAAATTAATTGCTCTCCACAACCTAAACATAAAAGTAAAATTATTTAAAACATTAATTATTACAAAACTTAATCTGGCTAATAAAAAAATTGAATTCTAGAGTCTGAAAAACATTATGCAGAATATTTACAGGATCAAACCAGAAACATGTCTGGTATTAACATTAGTCTTTCATTGATAAAATGATAAAACTTTATTAATTACAGTACACCGGCTTTAACATTGCAAACTTAGACCAGCCTAGCTACATCTACAATGAGTATACCTGTAGTAGATACAGCTATAGAAGGCTTAGGACCTGCTCCAATTTCTGCCCAGCATCCGCACCCATATGTTGCAGCCTTCATAAAAATAATTAATGACAAAGATACAAATAACACATTCAAATGTTTGGTCATTAAGTTCAACAGTTTATGTTGATACTTCTCTTTGGAGTATTTATTATGCGCAATGACAAATTTTAAAAATAATTTTATACCTAGATCAAAATGTTTAAGATGCAGCCTACAAATACATACATATAATTTTAAATAAAAAAAATACAGCATATACCAATACCATTCCGTTAACTCACTATTACCTGTCCAACTCTGCCTGAAAGTTTCATTAATAATCCACCACTTGAGGCAGCAGATGCCACTTTCCCACGAATATCAAGAGCCACAGCTCCAACCGTGTCAAATCTTAAATAAAAACAGGTTAAAAAGAAAACAACTTCACAGCAGAGTGAACAAGTGTTAAAAGAATTAAACAAGGGTAGTTTTCATAAAAAAAGAAGTCCAGTGAAACAATCATCATTAGAAATATATATTCACATAGATACATAAGTAGATTCATTTAAAAATATGTAATATCACCTCTGTTCTATATCAGTAGCATCTTTCTTGTCATTGGTACTCTGTAAATCATCATTAGATAATTCGAATATAAAAATGCCAGCTGATAGGTTGCATTATAACCATCGCTGGGTGATCAATTATATTCAATGGCAAATAGTTTACAGACAGGGTTAAAGATAAACATATCCTACTGTTAAATAATCTAAAGAAATAAAAACGACTTTGATTTAAGGCAGGGGTCATCAAACTGCGGCTCCAAAGCCACATGCTATTTTATTGTTCTGATACTGCTTTAATTAGTTTTATTGCTACTATAGCAAGCGATTAATAAGTCTAATAACCATGCATAAGTGAAACAAACACAAAAACACTCCCGTTTTTGATTTAATAGATTATTTATTTATCATCTAGACCACAGGTGTCAAACTTGTGGCGTAAGTCATCTTACATGACTCTCAAACGAACAATAATTGTAGTATTTTTAAGGTTTTTATTTAAATGTAATTTATTTTTTACACCTTGCAACTTGAAAGTGAATATTTACCCAAACCATTTACAAAAAGTTTGTTTATGAGAAAAATATCACATTATTAACAGAAAATATATGACACAAACCACACCTAAATTAAAGAGTATAAAATAGATTAAGAAATGTATGCGGTCCATGAGATTCTTTGACACCCCTGATCTACATTGGTGACAGTTTCAAATTTCAGAGACTATTTTTATATTATTTTAATGATTTTACTATAAAATTAGATCACTAAATAAGTGACATACATATTTAGAAAATATTAAATTTAATTTCCTGAAATTCAGGCAAGAAAGTTTTATGATAACAGAATAACTTAAACATTGGTCTGAAATTATTTTTAAAGCAAATAAGAAATTAAGCTGAAAAGTGTTTAAAAATAACTAAGTTTCATTCTTTGCAATTTGACTTTTCACCTTTCTTTCTCACTTGATATTTATATTACATGGCTTTTGTACAGATGTAAGAAATCGTCCAATCCAAGTGGTAAACTTGTATTGAACCACACAATTACACATTTTATTTGTAATGTAAAAGCCTAAGAGTTGAGTGCAAATAGTTATTGGTTTGGTTAGTATAGCAAACAGATACTTTGGTTACAGACCTCGTTGACATTTTTGGATCCTTGTAATATTTGTTGCATCAGTCGTTTTTGGTATTTTTTCCATGTTTTGTATGCTGATTCTATAAAAAAAGGTTACTATGATAGACAATTGTATGAGATATTCACTCTACATGACGTTTGATAAATTTAAAAAAATAGGACAGGTAAAGAAGGTAATGTATGATAATTGTAAAAAAAAATTGTTTACAATAATAAATATTATTTACCTGGTTAAGTGCTTATTTGGTAGCATATAAATATTCCATAACAAGAGTAATTATAATATGTTGGGTGTGTAAACATGGTTGACACCATTCACTTGCTATTCATGTACACATCCGACCAGGAAATTATCTAACATTGTAGGACACAGAAAAATTAAACTAAATATTCAATTTGTTTTAACTTAATAAAGTACTGTGGTCCACCTGATACCAACTCCCTTTCCTCGCACATCTCTACCCCATGAGCTCGAGACCATTTTTCAGCACCTTGTGCTGATAAGCAACTGAAATAAACACCTCATTTAAACAATTAAACTATAAATTACTATAATAGCCACATATCAATAATTTGTTATATTAGTTTTAATTTTTATTTTCAAGCTGTATTAGTCATAGGAAATTGCACAGAAATGTGCTAAGTTGGGTGGTATTTTAAGCAAAGCACTCAAATGTATTCGAGCCATGAGGCAAAAATTGTTATCTAAAATAACAATGGCATGCGAAGTTGCTTTTTATTATATTATTAATTTACGTTTCACATGTTTTTTAATTTGAAGATTTAAATGTAATGCCACTAACTCAACATTACAACATATGAATAATGTAAAATATGGATGAGTTGGTTCCAGCCAAATAGCTTAGTGGGTTAGAGTATCGCATTTTAGCAGAAGGTTTGCAAGTTCAAAGCTGGTTGCTAACTGGTTAATTGTGTCCTTGAGAACGGCTCTTAGCAGACATCACAAACCTGGTTATCTGTTACCAGTCTCAAAAGGCTCCCTTACATATTCACGAGTATATCTGACAATTGCCCATGTTAGAACTTTTTGGCGTTTCCCATTCATGAGAATAAAACTCAAATATCTACAATTTCAGAAGATGACTGTCAGGGCTCTACATAAAGATTAAAGAGCACTTGTCCGACAAGTTCAGTACCAAATTGACCTGGCCCAAAAGTCGTATTTTAATTAACCAATTTACGCCGTTCCAGACCATGTGATTAACACACCATTACACGATTACGTAATCACTTCCCAAAAGACGTTCCATAATAAAGGCCAAAAATCCACGCTGGTAATGCTCGCATAATGCACGCTGTGCGGGTAATAATTTTCTATTCAATTTGAGTATTTAGTTTTTATTTTGCACATGGCGCGCCCAAATACTGAAGTCTATAATACTTACAGCAGCATCATAATGTGAGATTGTTATAATATCAGATTTAAACAGTTGTTACGTCAAACTACAGCTTTGAACCATGTTTACTCGCTTCACTCGCATGAGCTTCCACACGCGAGTGAATTCTTACTCGCCCGAAATTTGGATGGATTTTTGGCCCTAACTTATTATGGAAACGGCAATCTCCTTTTTTTTCGTTGCGGTTTACACGAAGATGCGCTTAAAATTGTATCGGTTTTTGATGTTGCACTCGAATTGTAATGATTTCCATTTAATAATACTAAGAATTCATAACCCATAGGTTAAATTGTTTAATTACCTAATCAATTCAAGCAAAGACGATTGGGATGTCACGTTTACTTCACGTTCGACTTTAATATAATTTACCGATGAAAATTTTTAAGTCGCATTATTTTAAGATGTTTGTCTGCCCGTCGATTATCTGATTCGCACAAAATAGTATGAATCTCATTCTCACATGGTGGTAGATTAACACAGTTTAAACTTGGGGAGATATACACGGTGGTGAAGGATAGTGAAAATGGCGTTTAGTTTGCATTTTTAACCTATCCCGTCGGTCAAGCACCGGGCAACATTTACTTGTTCCACACAATAAATCACCTGTTCCGGACAGGCGGAAAAGCGTGTATGTCGAGCCCTGACTGTCAACAGAAAGTAAAACATTTTTATCATACACAAAAGCATGACACCAAATGGTTGGTGCATCATGCAAAACCAATGCAATTTTCCTTTAAAGCGCAAGGTTAATTGAAGTAATGAATCTTTTAAAATGGGTACAGTTTTTATTTAAATAAAAAACAACATAGTATAAAATTTCAATTTATTTTTAAATATTAAAAGTTAATGTTACAAAACTTTTTAATTTATTGATTCTAATTATAGCGACTAGATTAAAATGTAACATGGCAACAAAACTGATCTTAATTGTAGCAATAAACTTATAAATTAACACATGCATTATACTAGTTGTGGTAGTCCACATGCATTAAAATGATAACCATTTTTTATAATATGCTCAGATTTTTATTTTTCAGTGTGTATGAAGTAGCGAAGCTTATTTCTCGTTTGTCTAACAATGAAAATAAAATAATGTAACTAACAGCCAACACTTAGTACCGTTGACCTTTTGCGTCATTCTCTATTAACTCTTTCCGTCCCAACTCGCCATATATCGCGAGTTGGTGGGAAAACATGGTATCCCGCGTTGCACATAAATGGGTGCAAATCTAAAAAACGATTTCTCCGCAATGCCTAATGGTAGAGACCTCAGCTATGGCTCATTCGATCAAGGAAACCCTCTAATTTATTCTCTGTAATTATCGTGGAGAAATATTAAAAATGCGAGGAGTGATAGCCTTTCTTTTTCAAGGCTTCGCCTCTTATTTCTATCGATTTTACACGAATTTACACGTGACTAACTCAGCCAATAGGAGTCGTGTTAACTTGCGGAGAAGCTCTTTTTGTCAAGCAAGTCTTTCTTTACATTCTCTGTGAATTTCGTGCCGTTGAGATAAGAGGAAGAGCGTAAAAAAACTACTTAAGGTAAAAATATAGTTCAAATTTTCCTGAGTACAAAAACTATTAGACAGTCTACATTCCAATTTCATATCATTTGGGCATACCAATAATTAGTGAGTATTTCGTTTGTCAGTGCACCTCAAATTTTTCAAAGTCGAGCAGAATTTTCTTTACATATAAAGTGGTGTTCACTAAAATTTACATAATATATTTTTTATTGGAGGTAGATTCTAGGTATGGGGGCTTGTTTAAAAGAGGGGTAAATTATCTTTCCAACCATACTAAATATTAAATCATAGCATAAACTTTTAAAAAACTGTGCTAATTTGAAAATGACTAAAAATTGTAAAAAACACTGCGGGACAGCATGTTTGAATTAATGCATTTAGCCGGGAGTGAAAGAGTTAAACCTCAACAACCCCACTAAGAGTTGCAATGATCTACATAGACTCTCAGTGATTTGATTGGCAAAATCATAAAACCGCCATTGAATTCAAACATTTAGGTTGATCTTTGTAAAATTATAAAGCAATTCTTGTAACTTATAATTAGCAACGAATGCTCTGTGACTTACCACGGTGAAATTCTGCCCAGTGACAAACTTAACCCAGTAGCTTGCTGTTTTGCGAGCTCGAATGCCGCTAAAACTGGATTTGTGATCTTTGAAACACAGGATACTGCACCATATGTGACGTTTCCAACTGAAACAATGTAGACTGTCAATCATTAACTAATTATGCACCTATAATTTTCTTTATGTAAATTACTTAACATATAGAACAGCATACTACAGTTATAAATGGATTGAAATTTTAAAACTGTGTTACAAATGCAATTTAAAGCATAAACTTTTCTACAATTCAATGCAATTTTGTCCAAAGTTATATTTGTGTTATTACAAATTAGATAATAATTTTATCGTTTTTGTGCATTCGTTAAATAACTCTTTAATGTTTTTTCTAAACATGTACTATATTCAGCTAATATTTGACTTTATTACCTTTTGAAGTTAACATAGAAGTATCCATAACACTCGCATCACATTCAATATGGCCATCCTCTGTCAAGTTTGATCCAAAACCAGAATTTGTAAGCTCGCTATTCTGGAAGAGAAAAAGGTGTAAATAATGATTGTCAAATACAAATTTTCAAAAAGTGCTGGTTAAAGATAAAAATAAATTTATTGATTTTAACCATTTATTGTTTATATGAGCATTGGTAAATAAGGGTTAGATAAGGTGCAATATAAAAACAAAAAACCAATGGTGTAAAAAAACAAATATTGCATAAATAGCCACAGTTAAGTTCAAGTTCAACCTGACCAGATTAGGACTGCATAGTGCATATTCATATTTTTGTCCGTTCTGCACATTGCCGAAGTACACAACAGCCTAGCTAGAAGCCAGTCTTAATCCCACCACCATTTGACTAAAAGGCAATATGGAATTAATTCGGTCAGATGCCGTGTTTAGACATTTAGATACTGGGTCATGAACACCACACAGTAAGTTGTATTTATCGTGAAGTTAATTAAATAAAAGAATTTTTAAACTTCGAGTATTTTTACGGCTTCTGCCACAGCTTCTCCCGCAGTGCATCCTTTCTTTAACATTTCGTTCACGTGGAGACATGCTTTTTCACACAGTTGCTTGTACAGTGGCCACCTTTCATTAGAGTGGTATCCAGCTCCTATTGATAAGGTGTAGTGTGATTAATACGCAAAGTAAAAAATTTACCGAATTTT
>AACT01010279.1:0-10749 GCA_000149265.1 Ciona savignyi | reverse complement strand
TTTATAACGTTTGGTGATTTTTTCTTTCAATAGGTTGATACTGAGACTCTGACAACTTTTAATATTGAATGGTTGATAGGCTTATTCATGTCATTTAATGTAGTGGGGCAGGACTTCTTGTCTTTTAGCAGGACGGCATCAGTCGTGTTCCAGTGTGATATTGGCTATTCTAATGTGACGTCAACTGCTCCAGCAATGTGAGTGCCAGAACACAATAAATCTTTATGACATAACCTAGGTAAAACTGCGATTTTGTTGTGTAGTAAACTTATTCAGTTTATATAACCAAAAAAATATTAAAAACACAAAGTCCAACCTTAAAAAAATCATGGATTTTAATTGGTTGTTTCTGTGGCATAGAGCCTTTTCATTGGCTGTTTTATCCTTTTTCATTTCCAGTGTTCCCAGCCTCCATTCTTGGAAGTGTTGCCGTAGAATTTTAAAGTTTTTGGCTCGGTATCGAACCGTGGCATTTGCTTCTATACGTCGAGTCTGGGTTGCAGTAAATTATTACAAACATAGTAATATATTTTTTTTTAAATAATGGGCATAATTATGTCATTAACCAATACAAGTTAATGGTACAAAATATCAATATAGTTTGGTAAGAAGTTAAACTCTTTTTCATAATAGCACATTTACATTAAAAATATTATTCTTACACATATAAGTCATATGATACTTATTTTACATATGTACATATTAATCTTTTAATATATTTTACAATCACGAAGTAATATTTGAGTTACATGTGTCTGAAACCTATTACACAACAAACAATAACAAACCACACCAAGCAACAATAACACACCATGCCAATATAAGTCTTCCACTGAGTGAAGCATTTTGTGATAATTTTGGTGGAGTATTTCGATCGGACTTCCAATATTTTGGTTCGCTTGTTGCGTCTGTGTTCAACGTAATGAACCCATGACAACCAAACACCGGCCATATTTCCTGTCCGATAATACGACTCGGCATACATTATCTTCCGCTGTCTGACTCAGCAAAAAAAAAAGTTTAAATATTAGATTTTGGTTCAAAATAAACCACAGTATTAAATACTGCATGTATTATAATTATTAAGTTTACCGAAGTGTTTTTACCATTTTTCACAAATAGCAGCGGTACTTGTAATTAATTAAAAAACACTCGATTGTGATGATTCTATTGGTTTCTTTACATGCTCAATAATAATACACTTCATAGCCACTGTTGAGTTGAATTAGCGTATCGGTCACAGGATGAGGATAATCAGAAATGACTTGGCCTCATAAAATACCTTCAGACAACTTAATTCAGACAACAAATTAGATACTACTGGTGTAAAGCTATGTAAAGTGGCTTGGTAATTAAAATAAACCAACAGCAAAATTTGTACTAAACCGTGACACCAGAGTAAACTTTAAAACTTCACCTTTCCATAGAAATCTTATAAAACTTCTTCCAAGAAGTGATAGCGGTGTGCAGCAGAGCACGGCGATAGTGAATGCGGGCTAATACATCACTGTGATTGGCTGATAATATAGCACGAGTCTTGGACACCCAAGTGTGGAAATGTTGACGTAGCACAGTTTCCCCGTGGTGCATTAATGCCTGCGTGTGGTGATGATTTGATTACAATGAAAATTCAAGTTTAAGACTGCTGGTGTTGCAACTATTAATATGGCACGGTGTTTGTGAGTCATTAATAGTGATTGATGATGTAAATATAACCTTGTAAGTGGAGAAAGTGCATCTTTATTAAGTATGCTATGTTGATATTGTTATAATGAATCATTATGATTCAAATCAGACAGTATTTCAATATTAGATATACCAGAGGCATAATATCATGTCAAAGTTGTGCCCTTTTGACATCACAACTTCATTGTGAAAATAAAAAATTCATCCATAAACATACTTTGTAACAAAAAAATAACATTCACTAAATAACTTGCTTCTTTTAAGACATTTTGGAAATTAGTACTTAATATTATTGTCTGATACAGAAACTCCCAAAAAATTCAAAAATTGGATTATGTACCTATGATTGCCATTTGGAAAGTAGAAAATTTTAATGGTTATATCTATCAATTATAACACAAGTTCTATTATCATAGGTATATAATCATTAGAAATTTGCCAATCGCTGAAAAATGTTTTCACGGACTACGAAATTTCTTTAAAGTTTAATTATGTTTTCCATATTCGATTTATCAAAATAATTAAAAAACTTAAATCGAACCATTCTCTCCATTGTTCTCAGCTCTCTTGTTTGATCAAACCTCTTCCACCAAACATAGAAATATTTTGTCTCCAGAACTTCTTTGTTAAAATCCGACGCTTTTTGCTTTAAAGCTTTTTGTTCTTTTACATTTTCCACAAAAGTTCTCCAACTTTTAAAGCATTTTGGAAGCGTCTGGTAAAAAATGTCAACTATATAACAAATAATACAGGTGCACAACATCGTGTTAGCAGTCTTAGCACTGTAAGAAAACATAGGTTCTTGTACAAAAGGGAATAAACACCAAAAACTGGGTTGTTTGCAAGATGTATAGCTCAACCGACATCACATATGGACCCAGTCATTAACTACATATCTTGCAAGGACAATCACGACAAAATGTCAGGCACATCCACAACCCCCAACCTTCACAATAAAGTGAACTTGAGCCTTGGTTCGCTGTGTTCTCAGTAATTTGCTCTTAATGGCGTAATCCTGCAATTGCCGCAGACATTTCTTCTTCAAAGCAATTCTGAAATTGATTTCAAAACATTTTTTATGTATTGTAGATGTGTGTGGTATGGTAGTAATCCATGCGCTATGTAACTTTGGTTTGGATTTTATATTGATTTAAAAGTTTTCTCTGGAACATGAACCAGTGTGCAGATAAAGGTTAAATCAGATGAGACCTGTGGTGTCGACGAGCAATTTGAGACAAGTCGGATAAATCTTGTTCTTCGATTTCTTCTAACCTCATCCCCCATTTTGTCCAGGTTGTCCGGAGCAACTGGAGAGAGAATTAAGGTAAAAACTCCAATAACATTGGAATAAAACACAAAGTCGATGACCTGCTGGTGCTTAGTTCGATCTTAACCATGACTATTTTCCCAAACCCAAGGACAAGACACTTAAAAATGTTTTTTTCAAATCTATTATATTCAAATGGATTATTCAAAAAACTGAATTAAACAAATACACAACACTTTGCAATAGCTTCCCAGCTGTTGGCACGTAGTAATTTAATGAATACCAATATTATATTATGATATATCATTGTATTAGCGAATATGAGCAAAACAACTAACGGCAATAAACAAAGACATTGCACGCTGCACACAACAGACTGGAGTGTTAGAATGTCATTCAAGTTTCGATCACAAATCTACTGTACCTGGTTTTCCCGGAATTTCTGGGACCTGTATAACTGCTCCAACTTATAGTGGCGGAGTTCAACCATAGAAATCATAGCCTTCATTGCGAATCTCTGTAAAAACATTATAATATTAGCGCAACTGATACAACTTTATTGATGAAATTTGCTCGTGTTGTTTTAAAGTTACAAATACAATAAAACTTCAGGTAGTGAATAGTATTTTGTGTTAAACTGTAAAGAACAATATAAATAATTGCGAATGAATTGTGATGCAAATTGAACCAAGAACCAACCATGCCATAATAATAGAAATAAGAAAAAAAGCAAATGTTGCACACTTGTTATAAAACAAAATGAGTAAACCATTACTTTAATCATCATCAGGGACAATTATATAATATGACAAAAATCCTACAAAGTCACTAAAATGTGATCTCGGTTGAATCATAACTTTCAAATTGGGATAATAAAATGTCATCCATAATTATAAGCATTAGTTGGTTTTGTCTAAATTGCTGTCAAATTCACCTTCAGCTTGCATCGTCGATACAAATCTGCTATCGCCATTTTCCGATGTTCTGTGCTGATGTCAGCGATATATTGAGTCCAGCGAATGAAGTACCTTCGTTTAACAACTTGTATCGACAACTCATTGCATGCATCCAGTGTTGCTTGCCACTGAATTGATGTGTTGTATCTAGGAATGTTAACCGTAACAGTCATTTTAAGATTGCTTTAATTAATATATATATCTAATTATTAATAAATTTTTATGTTTACCCACTTCATGCTGCTGATTTCCTGTTTGTCTTGTTAAACAAATCATTAGGTCTTAAACCCTCACTTACGAGATACCATTGGCTGTAAACCAGCCGTATCATTTGGATGGTCGACACAACCACGATAATAAAATACCTTCGTGATGAAAGCATGAAGCTAGCTTTTAGCTAGCATAGCAATGTATATACCAGTGGTAGCACGTTAATAAATACAAGTCCAAAAAAATGTATCTATAGAAAAGAAAAATACACAACTGCCAGACAATTGTATTTCTATCTTTATGCAATTGTATATGAATCCACTATACCTTATTCTCCACTGCAGAAGGGTTCTGCCTTTCAATGAAAATTCATACAAATTTTGTGCTTTTCGGGTCTTCGATATTTTGTGTTGCCTCTGTGTGGTATAACGACACCATATATTGAAACAGTGGTGCAGTAAGTTGATTCGACTGTGGTTTGCAGCTATCCCAGTTTGTTTGTTGGTTGCTTTCCGTTGTTCGTAGTAATTTCTCCATGCCTTCCAACACTGTAACGTTTTTTTTTACAATATGAAATTTTAATTTGCAATTTTTTTTAGGTTAATATTTCCAAATGTGTTAGGTTAAAGATTTCCAAATGTATGAATGGTCATGTTTATTTTGATGGACACAATCAAAATCTTAAAAATGTTATTAAATAATGTCTATATTTCTTCTTGTAAGATCACCAAAAAACTAGCTAATTATTTAAGTTAAGGCTATTAAATTTAATATGTTGAATACTTTCCCAAATTAAAGTAGAAACACATTTCCATAGAAACAATAAATTTACTTTTGGTGAAGAAACATGCATTGCACTGAAGTTGCAACAAATACAAGTCAAATCTAGAATGTGTGCAAAATCCAAGTATTCTACGGTAATCTACTTCAATTTTGATTAAAATCGTGTTAGCCTCAAACATACACTGTCACGACCTCTACCCACCTTATCCTGCACAACTGCGTTAAACCTCTGGAGAGCAATTTGTGAGTTCGACTTTTCCTCTCTCTTCATCAACTGCTCTCTCCTCCATGTGATCCAGGTCCTCCGGATACGGTTGCTACGGGCGATATTGTACGATCTCTCATACATCGCAACTTTCATGACACGGAGCTGTACATAAACCTAAAAAGATGGTTTGTGAAGATAATTAAAATACACTGTAATCCAGTGTGCTTTGTTCTATGGTTACAAACAGAATGGTTCCGGGGAAAATATACTGGAGAAAGTAAATCCTGCCTTGTCATTATGAAATCATAATAATTATGATTATTGGAGTATCTCTATATTCCTTTAAATTGCAGTGATATCCTGCAGATATCTAAAATTTCGGATTATTTTAATT
This sequence comes from Ciona savignyi, assembly GCA_000149265.1. Taxonomy (NCBI): domain Eukaryota; kingdom Metazoa; phylum Chordata; class Ascidiacea; order Phlebobranchia; family Cionidae; genus Ciona; species Ciona savignyi. Next base: position 5,245 of record AACT01010279.1, on the reverse strand, counting down.
AATACCAAATTCTAGACAGCATCACAGTTTTTACCTTACCGTGTACCCCGGCTAATCAATATATAATTTATGATGCAAAAACATATTTTTAGTTGTTTGTAATAAATCAACAGGACTTTCAGTACATATAAAGGAAGATTGCTGATATCATCATAGAACACATATTTCAATATTAAAACATCTTCATACCTTCCAGCAGTAGACATATTTCTTGAAAGCCTTAAGTTTATAAAGATCCAATGCAGCTTTTAGCTTTAAATTTCTCTCCTTTTTGCACTGAACATAATCTCTCCAGGTTTTCCAAACTTTACTGTAGGTTTGAAACCTGTGGATAACATTGATTAGGCCTATAAACTATATTATGGTGCAAACGTGCAGCCGCACCGTGCAGTGCTAGTGAAATAACAATGTGAAACATTGAGCTTTTGCATTTGATGTAAGGACACATGTGGGGTGGGAGGATGGGAATATTACAACAAGGTATTTAATACTATGTTTCACCTGCTGTTTTTTTATTATTCTCGGGTAGTAGCGCCTAAAAACAAGTGGTCAATATTAGGGCTGTGCATTGGTTAACGGTTAACCGGTTAACCGTTAATAAAATCGGTAAATGGTTAACCGATTAGAGCTCGGCGTAATTACGAAATTACGGACGTCGGAATTACGTTACGTAAGTAGGGTCAGTTAACTGTCAATAAAGTCAATAAATGGTTAACCGACTGTGTTCGTTTTTCAGCCTACAACAGCGCATGATAACAAAATAATTTATATGGTGTTTGTTCTTTTTAAAGACCGCGCAGTTGACTTGTAGTAGGCTTAAGTGATGGTACCAGTAACGATCGAGCCCTCAAGATCGTATCAACTTGGTATGATTGTTGTAGGTCTTGGCGTTGCTAACCGCAGCGCCGCTTTTCTAAGATTCGTCGCGGTATTTATTGCTTTAATCGGCGGTTTGACCTAAGGTTACGTTGACCTAGATTCAATACAGGACCTCTGACGCACTCCCGCGAGCGTTTTTCTTATGTTCTTTTCTATGATCGGTTAACCTTTATAACAATCTAGGTTCTTACACAGCCCTAGTATACAATGTTATGGCCACGTGTATTAATTAAAAAAAGTAAAGTCGAACAATAGGCAAACTTCTAATTGTAAAACTTTAGTTCCCATAATAGACTCAATATTTTGTCGAATTAAGCGGCCAGTTCGTGCGGCCACCTATGTTTTGACTAGTGCGACGTACGATAAGAATATAAGATAAACGTAAGATGACGGAAAGTGGCCTTATCTTGTGAAGACACCGGCCTTGCGGCAGCGCAAGATAACAATACACGCTATAAGCAGGTTGTTTTTATAACGCCGTGAGGTCGGCTTGCATCGTTACATCGAGTAGAAAAAAATGCCGATTTAATCGGTTAACCGGTTAACCGGTTAACCGATTTATTTTTGGATCGGTTAACCGATTTATTTTTGGATCGGTTAACCGTTAAGATTTTTTATGAATTTGCACAGCCCTAGTCAATATAAATCGAGTGATATAACACTTATGATTAGCTGATTGTGAGTCGAATTTTTAAGGAAAAAACTTTTATAACATATAGTTGTTATTTTTTTGAGTTTGTTAATTTTACACCAAGTTTTAATATTAAAATGTTCTTTATATCCTTTTCATTCTCGTCCAATATTTTATTGTTGGACGATAATCTGTAGTAAAAATCATGAACAAATTAATTTAAGAGCACTTTTTAGGATCCTAAAAAAACTTTTTTTGCAAATTTTACTTGAGCCGCTGGGTTGGACATATGGAATTGCAATGGGGTTTGCCATTAATTGGTGATGTTTTGGGGCCTAGTATATTCATGGAAACACACTACATATTCAACATTTGAAGGTCTAATTTTGATCGACTAATGAGGCTAATAGTATCCATCTGAGTCCATGGAGACTCTAACAGGTGTGCTTTGACATGGCCTCTTATTCGAAATTAAACTTTAAAATAGTAGGGAACTAAATATCACTAAAAGTAAATGTGCAAACACCAAAATTTACATCGTGTAATCCGTAATGTAAAGCATGCATAAACTTTATCAATGGCTTAACTTGTAGTATAATACAACATCGACACGATATACAGTTTTAAAAGATAATGAAGATAACCAACCTGTGAAAAAATTGCGATCTGACCATCAGTTTCCATTCCCCACAGTTTTCCCACCAATCTTCACGCCAAGCTTTATAGCTGCACTTTAATATACTCTTTTTATGGAAAGCATCAGCCTTGGATAACGTTACACGCCCAAAAGTTTTGCGGATCCATAAATGAAGAAACTTTCTGGCTTGAGTTCGAATCCGAATTTCCTTCAATCTGCCTCCTCTGTTGGTTTACGAAGTTATTAGATAACAAATTTATATGTAGTGGCAGTGCTAATGTAGCTTATGTGTTTTAAAAGCATATTTACAGATGCTATTACAAATAATCTATAATTTAAGTAAAAAAATATAAGAGATAAGGTAACACTATTTTCTACACATTCTTACCTATTCCATGTGTAATCAACTGGTCTCCTTGGAAACCTTTTTTTCTTGACACTCTTGGAGATGCTGTAGGTTTGGTTTGATGGTTTTTCAGTTTTTAATATTTTAGGGGATGGTTTGATTTTACTTGCAGTGCGGGGTATTTTAGAGGGTGTAGATTGGATCTTTGACTTTGTGCTGAGTTGTTGGCCCAAAATTTTAATGTTTTGTTTTTGAGGCCCACAGTTTCTGTCAGACATGATGATGCAAAATTGCTAACTGTTCTTTATTCATTAATCCACACTTGGTTCATTAAAAATATCCAAATACATACTTTTTATACTATCTGCAACATCTACGCATTTTCTGTACAGTTTATAAACGGACAGGAATTTAATTCAAAAATAACATCTTTGTAATGGCTGCGTTTTTTACTGTAGTTTATTTTTTGCCGTTACGAAAAATAAAGAAATTAGCATGGACAAAAAACAGAAAAAAACGCAACTAAAGTTAAAATACAAATGAATACAACAAGAAAAATCAAACACGTCTCAGTTTCTTAAGTTATTTTCGTACTAACTTAAGAGTTTAAAAACCAAAAATATTACTGGCAAGTGTATCAAATAAATCCCTAAAACAGACTTAAAACCACAAAAACCGGTAAAACGTCACTTAATTGATTGATTAGCATTTCAATAACCGCGCAACGACCAAAACCAATCATGCGGAACGACAAAATAAACTATTTCCATGAAAAACATAAACACTAAATTAATTTAAAAAACACACAAAAATCATCACTTGGAGAAAATAAAACTAGGAAACTAATACAGTTAACACAATATTCACTTTAAAATTATCTTGGTTAATGTTATTATTTATTTTTATAAACTATGCAATAATATGAAGGTATTTGCAAAGGTTACAACATACAAACTCTATAAATGTGTGAATATTAATAATATTTATATCTGGTATTAATATTTTGCATCTTTTTAAATACATTACCAGTGAAAAGATTTTCATCTTACTTCCGTCTTCCGTTTTTCCTCGTTTTATATTTCTAGATAAAATACCTTTGGTGGAATAATGCTATACGTATTTGCTCAATTTTAACAAAATAATCTAAAATTACAATTCATTGTTGTTCAGTTGTGAAACCATAATAGACCTGTTGCTTAAACCGATTTTTGTGTGTTCGGTAAATGTCCCGGTCGCGTTAACCATTCAGCCACAATACCGGACATGAATTCATATTTTAAAATCTCGTTTTTTTTTCTACAGCATGCCAACTAATAAGATTTATCTCACGGATAACCACTGGTCATAATAGACATTGAATAGAAATCGACCGTGGATTTCTCAGGTCAATGTAGGCCTACCCTACATAATGCGTGCTGCTGCGGGTTACTGCAACCTAACGGTAAGTAAAATTGTGCTGTAGTTGGCTGTTTAGTTTATTTAATTTATTTGTTTTACTTTTTTTGCCTTAGCTTTATTGTCCTTTTTGTTTAATACTACCGATATATTGTCCAGTCGACTGAGTCCAGGCGATGTCAGTCACGTCAATAATATATTAGGAGCACTTGGGCTAGTTGCTACATTTTTAATATATAAATTCATATTTATGCCCATGAGTAGGAAAACGCAAGGAGCGTCATAACATGGGCCTAAGATTATCTCACGCCCACCGTCAGGTTATCGGAGTTACTTTGACAAATATATCAAGCAAAATGTAATTATGCACACTGTGCTATTTTTCACTTTTGTTTTAACAGGGTATTATATCTGGAAATCAAGTTTTAAAAGTTGACTATTCTCAGGTCAAAGTGACATCATCATTCCGAACACAGAACCAACCAGTTCGCGGGAGCATTGTAACACCTGCAACATACTCCAATCACCTTGTAGGGCGAGCTATCCATATGAACGTTGTAACGCCGCGAGGATGGTGCAACAGTTATTGCTTACGAGGTAAGCGTAATACTTTGTTGTGTGGTCAAATGGTTAACGACCGATTCATATGTAGAAATACAGTATATTAAAAAAAAGGTTCTCATAAATTAATCTGAAAAAAATCGCTTTTTACCCAATACAATCTAAAATAGCTAAAAGGTGGTAAAAATTATAAGATCCAAAAAGTCATCAAGATTAGGTATGAAAAAAAACAATGTTATTGGCAATTTACCGATATATTTCGTTTCGCCTTCAATTTGTTTTTATTTCTTTTGTTTTCACGACGAAACCCATACGGGAGAAATGACGAACATGCAGTTTGTTTCATCGATGTGTTAAAGAATTGGGGTGGACTTCGTTGGGGCGGAGACACATTTTCTGACCCGGTTCATCTTGACGACGATTATTACCACAGATCTCCAACCAGATGGAGGAAGTTGTTCAACCAACATCAGACCAACTGTTGAATTCATATGGTACAAATACTTTAACTGGTTTGATAGTAATTGTAAATAGATCTCGATTCAAAAATATTGCTGTGGTCGTTTCTTGCTTTCATGATCTGCTATTTTGTATTATACCGATTGTCATTGATTGTATTATACCTACGTCGACTACAACTTACATAACTTATACTTATACCCTGATATTTTAACCTACAAATATATTTTGAACATATGTTGCAAAATAATCATTATTAATCTTGTATAATCCACAAGTTGGAAAGGAGTAAAATGCTATAGATGTGTGCTGTATATATTTGTTGTTTGTTCGCTAA
>AACT01009781.1:0-12253 GCA_000149265.1 Ciona savignyi | reverse complement strand
TGCGTTTACAGTATTGCAGTTGCTGTTACTGCAAGAATGGTAGCAGGTAGTTGTATCAATTGGATCTGTTCCGCTGCTCAATGTACCCACGCACTGTGTGGCCGGAGGCACACCGGTTGTGGACACATCATGATCGCTTGCGGGATCTACACAACCCCGCGTAATTGAGAAAACAATACCTGGGAAGGATAATCACCGTTTACTTATCACCGTATAAAAACAACACATATTTAAAACTTATTTTCTATTGCCATTACTTTATATTTAAGATAAGATCATGGTAAATTGTGTGCGATGCCGAATATTTTTATACTATAATTAAGGTTGACGGCGATATTGGGCATTTACTATATTTTATAAAAAAATAGGAGTTATATATTATAACCATTTTGAAGATAATATTTTTTTATGCTTTATTTCTACATTGGATTACCGTATGAACATTTATATCAAATTAATTTTAAAAAGAATTGAGCCTATGTTTTACATGTCACTGACACGGTGATACTGATAAGTTTATTTCGGCCTTACCGTCTGTAATGACGAATGTTGATCTGCAATATTGGCTTGACGTGCTGCATGTAACAGAACCGGCACTGGCGACCGAGTTAAAGCAGTTATTGGTGTTGGTGGTGAGGGATGCAGAATAAAACGACGCACTGCAGGTATAGCAGTCCACAGCTGAAAAGCAAAAAAATGTAAGAATATCGCTTCTGCAGTTGGCTCTTAGACTTACCCTCGACGTCAGGAGAAAAGCTTAGAAGACAAACTCCTAATAGTAATAACTTCAACATCATGATCGCTACTATTAATTTTATGAACACTAAGAATAAACAAGATACAACTAACCCTTTTTCTAAGTAGAATTTTTTAATCTCTTTAACTATACTATTCGTAAGGTAATGAAATCCTAATTCTGCTAAATTCCACTTTCTATTTAGGCTTGTTTGGCGGTTTAAATTAATATCAGTAGTCAAAGTTATCGGTAAATTTGATTTCTGCTATGAACATCTCGGGTTAAGTGATGCGATTTTATATAGCTGCTTCGTCTCCGTAGTGACAGTTGTTTTGGGTTATGTTGCCATAGAGAGAAAATACAGCAAACATACATTCTTATTCATAATATTTTACTTTCCCTATACTTAAATGTTTCAAAATTCAGTTATAAAAATAATACAACAAAAAACCTTAACGCTTATTCAATGCCCGCACCCTTTCGCGCCCGCTATAAAAATATTTTGCTTCGTTTTCTTTGTTTTGAAAAAATGGCACGAGAAAGTTCTTCCATTTTTAGCCATAGACGAAAGATTCAAACCGTTGTATGGAAAATAAATATTTTTGTAACGCAATAAAATTTCGCATATTTATATTACCACCGTTGCTATGGAAAGCGGTCAGTTAATCACACGGATTAAAATATAAGTGTAATACTTTAGCTATTTTGTGCACAAGATTCTTCTTTTTTGTGATTCTGTTTTTTAATAAACAGGGTAGTTTTCTAACCGGCTTTAAGGTGACCCGTTGTATTGGTTTTATTGATATTAAAAATCGGTTCGATTTGACGTATCGAGCTTTGTTATTTTACGTTTTGTAGTTTTTATTTTATTAATATAAAATGCGTTATGGCTCGTGTTGTATAGTGAATTGGCTTGGCCTTAAAGCAAGGTATCCCAGTATACCTTAACTGTAAAATACAACGGCTTATCTTGGTGCTAAACACCGCCTTGGCAAAAGATCAAGTGGTGCACAGGCCGAAGATGTAGTTGTTAAAAGTAGTTAGGCATATTAAATAAAATCCCGAGTGTAAATAAAACGGCATTTTAAAAGACAGCGCACACAGGGTGAATGATTTAAACGAAAATAGTTCAACGTACGTAAGTCTACTAACAAACCGCGTTAAAATGCCATAAATTGCATACGGTATCCTTTTGCATATGAACCAAACTCCCAGGTATATATTAAACGCGGCGGTGGAGCAAAACATTTCTTGGATTTTACAATTAAAGTCAAACATTGAAACATCTATGTGACTCGCTCATTTGTCGCATACTTCGGGTCGACTGCAAAAAGATGGCGAGTGCGACACCATCTGGTGACTAAAGAATTTGTTTCCTATTGATCAATCCTTTTACCGGGTGATGCCTGGACCCAGAAAATAAAATAATATTTAATTTTTTTTTATTGACAAAAAAGTAAAAGCAATAATAAAAATCGATACGAATACAGTAACAATATTATTAGGCCTTTTTTCCTTTTATTGTGTGAATCGAAAAAACTAAATTATATTGTTTAAATAAATTTGACTTTATTAAAATATATATTCATACTTGGAACATTTTCGTGACTTTTTATCTGTATATAAAATATCTTGCCACAACAAAAACACACAGTTAGGTTAAATATGCAGTTATTTGAATGCTCATGACTACGGCTAAATGGTTTTGAAATATCGCGCTCATCCAATTTTGACTACATTCTACAAAATTAAATGGAATAAATGAATTAGGGTTCTAGGATCGTTTTTGTTCAGTCGTACTGTTTAAATTCTTTAAAATTCAATTAAGAGCAAAATGTCGTTCGTTACTATAGAAATATAGCGAAACTCGATTTAAAACTATAGAAAGTGTCAACCACGTATTAATCATCACCTCTTGTATCTTGATTGTACACCATGTGTTTCTCTTTGTAAGCAAAAATGTGCGAACTCCTGGTTACCGTTTCACAAATGCTAATAAATATGCATGCACCTCAGACAGAATAGTAATAGTTGGCTAATTAAACAAAACACGTGTGGTTGTAATGTCGGGAACAAATCCACTTGTCACCGCAGTTTCATCCCAACCGCATAGTATTGCGAGATGGGGGAATTGTAAGAAAAAGGGACTATCGCGGGGCTTAAAGCCGTAGATAAGCTACAGGAAATTAGTAAAGCATGCCATCAGTTTGATTTTTAGTAATATTAACTCGCTGTACAATGTTCAATTTATTCGGAAATAGCGACCACATATTGGCAATTCTTGTTGTTTTATAACAATAAAACAGAGATAAACAGCAGCGAACATATTTGATTTAAACAATTGTTTATGTCACGCCTCAAACGTTTTAACCCGATTGGAGATTCTTTTTCGCCCGTGCCCTATGCGAAAGTGGAGTTGTGACGTATTATTAGAGTGGGGTTGAGTTTCCGAAAATTACTAGGATGTTTCTTTTTGTTTTAAAATTTAGTGTCGGTTTGTTTATGGTTTTTTTTCTGAGTTTCTGAGAGTGTTTCGGTTAGTTTAAGTAGATTACATTAATATGAGATGTTAATGCAGGTTAAAATGTTTTATAAAAATTAGGTACGATGTTCTACAAAGATTTCGAATTTATACAACTACTGGATATTAAGCCAGTACTCCATTGTTTTAATTTTCTCTACGGAAGTGGTACTTCTGTATGGAACGCTGTTGGTCTCAGCTAAATCGTGTGCATGCCCCACGACGCAAGCGCCTAGGAGCGTCCCATGTTCGTGTCCGTGTGGGATGTTGGTGCCATAATCGGCGATCACTAGTTCAATCATTGCAATAAAAATGTTATTCTCCTATTTGGGTCAAGAGTTTTAGGAAGACCAGACTGCGGTCCGGCCCGATGGTCTACCGGTTAAGTGCGTCGCCTTTCAATCGAAAGGTTGCAGGTGCGACACTGGTCGCTAGCTAGTCGGTTGTGTCCTTGGGCAAGGCACTTTACGGACATTGCCTAAACCCAGCGGATTAATGGGTTCTACCAAATTGAAGGAACGTCTCTATCACATACAACACACTGCAATAGCTCCGGTAACCCGACGATGGACGCGAGGTGATCTGACGATTGCCCGTGTGATAACCCCCTAGGTTTTCCCATTCACGGGGATAAACATGAATATCCTATCCTATCCTAACCGTTGTCTTTAGCAGTTGTTTGTGGTCATGAAATAATCAATCACTCCCGCTACCGTAATACGCGTTTAATTAAAACAGTGAAATCGTTTTGACGTATAAATTTACATTTATAGTTAATCTTTTACAAAAAAACAAAATTGGGACTCAGCCTTCAGCAACAAACGAATTAGAATTCGTTTACCAGTATATCGATGAGTTTCTTTGTATGTCCTCTTGATGTACGGGTAATATGATATTGATTTCCGTCCATTTCTGCTACACCTTTTATTTTGCTTTTTTGGTACTTCACTTGCTGCTAGGTTTTAAAAGTAAGGCAGTTCGGCCGTTTGATGTTTGATGAGCGTTCGAATCAACTTCGTCAAAAATGACCGATAGTACCAGTGTTGCACGATTACCTGCAGCCAGTTCCATGCGTCCTATTGACGACACGACAATAACACACTACAATATTTCCAGCAAGCACTCACCGGGTGGTGGGAGCGAAGTTAACCTGACAAATGTCAGTGTGCTAATCCCCTTTATTTTTCACCTCGTCATAACAATGGTATTTTAGAAGGAGGAAATTTTATTAACCTGCCCGACTTAAGCTCATCTGCGATAAGATTCGTTTACTAGCCTTCATATCCTTTTAGGGGAGTAATATATTTTACCTATTTTTCATATCTTGAGCTACTCTACACACCTGGCTTCTCGTGCAAACTGATTCCAATCATAAATATGTTTTAACCAAACACAATTGATTTAAGTTCTACATATTTGCAGATATGAATGAACGAGCGACAGCACAGTGCTGCTCGTTTAATAAAACAAGTGTATACTAATATAGATCAATGAAGAATAAAAAAGATTACGTATTCCAAGTAATTACTGAAATATAAATTCTCAAAATTAAAGTTAAAAATAAAAAATACATCGTAGTAAGCATTTCATCAATGTTGTGTTTGAACTTAGGAAGAATGGCCACCCAAACGCTCTGCTTTTGCGACTTGAAAGTCTATAGCTTAATATGACTTGAGAATCCACAGGTTAATCAAATTGTGTTTAAAAACAGCCAGCCAGGCGAGTCAACGGCTTATTAAAAACATTGGTGTATTTGAAGCAAATTGCATATGTAAGCACACAAAGCCTATTTATGGGTCCCATTTGAAAAAATGGGACACATAGGCTATTGTTTTTGTCCGTTTTTTTTCGTTTTTTTTTCGTCAAACGCTTGACAGGCATGGCATGTCGCCCCGACATCTACCAGAAGGGTTAATGGAATCGTAATAAAACTTGGTGATTTGTTGGACAGCATGGTCTAGATTTGCAGAAACCAAAATTTTGGGTGATAAATTCAGGGGAATTCCCCTGAGACGTTAAAAACCAAAACGGTATTTTTTCTAAAAAAATGGCTTATTTGGGCATAGCGTTTAAACGACGCTTCCAATTTGAATCAGATTTGCTGGAATGTAAGTGCATTTGTCACTGATTTAACAGTTAAAAAAAATAGAAAAAATTGTCTGGGAAATACCCTAAACAATAAGATTTTTTGACGAACGGAGCTGTGACAACCAGCATCCCTTGAAACGGACTAGATGCAGCATTTGTACCTGTAAATACAATTAAATCGTAAATCAACGGTGAATTAATTTGGCTGGTTTGGTGGTCTTTTACAAATGTTTCAAAAAGTCGAAATTTGTATCATTTAAATCAGAACTAAGTTCTTAACATTTTCAAACGAAGGTTGGAAAAATCTTACCTTGATTGCAACCATCGGTGGTGCAGGTGTAATTACAGTTAAGCACACCTAGATTTCCCACCACGGAAGGAGTACATATGTTCCCAACACTCACATCGCTGCAACCTCTGGTCATATGACGAGTGTAGCCGGGGACTAAACGACGATTTTTTAATTGAATTACGTAGGTTTATACATTATTTCCAATATAATTATGCTGTATTTATAAGCCGGCAATAAATAATAGATCGCGACTGTGTAAGATCAAATGCTTCAGTGTCCAAGTTTACGTAGATATTGGTGGAGTGTCGAGAAAATCGACAACAAAAGATCCACCGAAACCAGCTATTGAATTTCAGTTTTATTGATCGTGGGCGTAGCTGAATCCCTAATGGGACATAAAATCGGCGAACAGTGAAAACTGCACAAACAAGTGGAGGCGACAGTGCCAACAGCCTAGTGTTCCTTAATAGAGTTCATTAAGGGACACTACAAACAGCCTGCTGCTCATTTGATAAATTGAACAATACCAATAAGAGAAATAGCCAAGGCAACCAACCGTATATAATTTTCCTAACGATAGAAATTACACCTTGGCGATAAAATTAATGGAATGTTTATTTCTGTTCTAGGGGCAGTAAGTCGCCAAAATGTAAAATTAATAATGTACTTGATTCTTTTAACCCTTGTGTGCGCAAAACGCTGAAGCGAATAACGTATCAAAAGACGAACATAACAAAATGGCTTACCGGTAGTTTTTTGCCGATCAATGCTGACACACATGCTGTGGTACGGAAACGCACATTGTGTTGGAGCAGGTGGATTCCTCAAACATGCATCGTATCCGTCGTTTATATCAGTGGCAAAATCGCTTGAACATGTTGTACATAAAGGTCTTGCAGCTGAAATGTAATCCGAACATAAGCTGAGTGCTCTACCAAACCTGTCCTTGGGTACTTGACCCATATTAAGTGTAAAGTTAGTTCATAATTATATGGACACTGATTACGTGCATATTGATAATATTGTATGATTATTTTCAATACAAAATATTTTTAATTTCAGAATAATGCTTTTCAGTAGTAAAGATAAAATGTCCAGTTTCTAAACGGTATGATGTTTAGTTCGCGTTCGGGTTTACCGCACAAAAATGTTAACAATTTTACCGGGCATAGTTTAATCTAAGGAAAACGAAATCTGACGGTATGACCACTGTAGCATTAACTTTGAGTTCAAGTTGGACGCACTAACCAGGTCGTTATCAGGCTTTTTAAGGTTCAACACTCGTCCCCTGAATTATAGTATGTATCTGGCCACCCCGGAAACCACCTCCATTTTTGCTTAGGTATTTGGCGGTAAGAGACAAAATGTATGCGAAACTTCACTTTTATTTACACGTTAATTTTCCATTTATACCATGGCGGAGTGTTGCAAAGCTAACCGTCGTCTCCAGACTACAAGATTGATCACACACTTTGTACAGAAAATCTGACATAACTTTGTATATAAATCGGTATATGTAGCTGTCACGTTATCCATTTGGTAACAGTTTTTTTTAATCTTTTTTTATCGGGCTAGGGGCGACGCCCATCATGGGCTCGTCACCAATACCGTTTTTTTATATCAACATCGATATATGAATCGGTGGAATTTGCCATTCGGCCACACAACCATTCTCTACCTATTCGGTCACAGTTTTTTTGCCGATTGAAGTTTCGAAACCATGATGGGATCGTCATTAGGGCCCTTTTTTATATGAATCTGTATATGTATCGGTCGTTAACCATTCAGCCACACAACCGTACCATTCGGTCACAGTTTCGTAACGGAGCAACTGAAAGTTCACTTACGCCATCCAGTGTTGCAACCGTCGGTTTGACATGTTTCGGTGCACGTGACTTTCTTTGCGTTCAAACTTCCAACATTGGTTGAAGTGCAAGCCGCAGCTACAGCAGCTGTAGCACACGATCTGACTACACTTCGTAGCTCGTACCCAGGTGTTGCACCTATTAGGTTTGAATATTAAAAGAAAGATGGGCTGCAAACAGCCCATAAACATATGTTGTACGATTATAACCACGGGAGAATTTTAATACACCTTTACAAAAAAACATAACTAACATCGACCTGATTGTCTTCCAAAATTAATTTCCAGCTAATGTATGTAATGCAATGTTGGTTTCACAGTCTATTTTAATTTAATTGATTGATTTAAAAAATCATTCTGATCAATTGCCAACCTGTGTAACTGCGATCAACTCTTTCCGATATGTAATAGGTGACGGTGGATATACAGTGGGTGCTAGTGCTGGGGCACTGCTGGCGGGTTGTTGCCGTATCACACGCGCCTGTCCCTGTTAGATCCTCACACTGTACGCAGTATAGGTTTTTTTGTTGTGGTGTGAGCTCCGTCCGCTGGAAAATTCGGGAAGAAACCAAATAAACTTAAGTATTACTGTATTTTTAAATTATATATCGTCAATAGTAATTTTTGTATTATTTGTTGAATTTCAACTTCCCAATTGTTTTCACCGTAGCATAAAACCTACGTCGATATATATGAAATAGGATACATAAGTTTTATCCCCATAAAAAAGTTATCACACAGGCAATCGTCAGATATCCTCGCACCTACCGTAGGGCTAAACGTATCTATTGTAGTGTTTTAGAGAAATTTTATCTTAATTTTTAGTAGAAAAAAAATAATTTATTGAGTTCAGGCGATATTCGTTAAATACCCAGCTGGTTTCTATTCAACAACCTTTTAATTGTATGTATACATTACACACAGAGAACTAACGTATCACGGTGTTGCAGTCCATTTCCCTCGCAAGTGTTGGTGCATGTGTGCTCGGTATAATGAACTGTGCTGAAAATGGAATGTGCAGGTGTGGAAAAGTGACATTCATCTTGTCTCTGAATAGTGCTGGTGCAGCCCCGAGTAACCACTGTTTGTACAACATTGTCCTCTAAAGATAAAAAAGTTAAGTAGTTATCAAAAGATAAGTTATATGAGTAAAACTATCAAAATTGTTCAATGAAATTGATTCCATTCTAACAATTATTTTTACAATGGAATATTCCGATTTTACACCAAGACAAAGTAGCTTTTGTATCGATATTAACAGCACCCAATTAACATTACCTTCTTGACAGTATAGTTAATAAAATGGAAGAAACATATTCATTAAACTGTCTTTATCGCACACATATACTTATAGTCTATACTATATGTATTAAGTCAGATGATTTAATTTCAGGATATTTTACATCTAAGATCGTTCGGTTGGTTAGTCTGACGGTTAAGTGCGCTGCCATTCAATCGAAAGGTTACAGATGCGAAACTGGTCGCTAGTTAATCGGTTAGTTGTGTCTTTGGACAAGGCATGGTTATGGGGTTCTGACAAATTAAAGTAACGTATCTATCATACATAACACATTACAATAGCTCCGGTAACCCGACGGTGGGCGCGAGGTGATCTAGCGATTGCCCGTGTTTTAACCTGTTTGGTTTTCCCATTCACGGGGATAAACATTAATATCCTATCCTAGACGTAGATTATTACTTACGTAAATCAAGAGTTTCCACTTTACTGGAGTAGCAATATTTCTGACCACTGCTGATGCTTTGTGGGCATTGGGTGCTGGTGGCTAATGATTCACAAGTTGTACCACCATCTTCTTCGCACTGAATGCAATTTGCATACGTAGCAACCGGTCCCTATAAATGTTTGTTTACTAAACTTAACATATTGATGTTATAAAGTTGGGCTAATGTAAAATATTTCTTAGATAACAAAAACAATTATTTGTGAAGTTACCTGTTTAAATATGAGGTAACATTTACTTACCTGTCGAGCAGTCGCTTCCAACAAACCCAGTCGAGCAAACGCAAGTCCCCGAGAAATAATCGCATACTCCGTTTGTGCAGTTAAAGGCGCAGTTCTGCAGGTTTTCTGAATAAGAAAACTCAGTTGTTACGTAATATTGGTCTGGAAATAATAATGCATTGTTATAATAAAATTGTATGAAACAAGAGTGGTAAAAAGAGAAAAAACACGGTAATTGTTAAATTTAAAAAAAATCATGAAATTCAGTCTATTTATGCATATATATGTATTGGTCTATCAGGGATGTCCAACCTTTTATTGTAATGGGGCCGCATTGTCACTTAAAATAATTTAATGGGCCGCAGAACCTATTTAATTTCAATAAAAATGGCAGGGTTCAAATTAATGGTTTTGAAATGATTTGCAAAATGCGCGGATAAGGAGCGCGAGAAACAAATTTTGGTTATGATAAATTGCCTAAAATTTAAACCAGAAAAATATTTATTTCATAAAGCAGACAGTACCGTTATTTACTAGTACAGTAATGATAAATTGCAATAAACGTAAATTCAAAAGGGGTGTGTCGCATCTCGCCAATCATATAAATAAAGAAATTGAGTTATATTAACGCATAATGGCGATTATTGC
Organism: Ciona savignyi; assembly: GCA_000149265.1. NCBI lineage: Eukaryota > Metazoa > Chordata > Ascidiacea > Phlebobranchia > Cionidae > Ciona > Ciona savignyi. Next base: position 2,141 of record AACT01009781.1, on the reverse strand, counting down.
CTTGTGATAGCAATGCTTATTATACGCCAATAATGCAAAGTGAAGCCTAGGTAAATAAATAATGTTATGTTGAAGTCAAAGGATGATATGTTACCGTATCGCTGATTTATTATTAAAAGTGCGCGAAATCAGTACCGGTAATTTATATTTTCGCGATTTTGTTAAATTTTGTAATTAGCGAATACTTTAGAAAACGTTTCGCATAGCGGTTCGCGATCCCTTAATTCCAAACCTGAATGGGTACATAAAGAAACGATTAAAAGCCATTAATTTTATCTTTAAAAAAGTGTTTGTCGTCCGTCGGTTTCTTTCTGCAGTTTTGATGTTTACTGCGTCCCTAAAAGGTGACTGATACATTTGAATTAGTCCAAGATTAAAGTTCAAAATACTACCTTGGAGTAATTATGACTAGCGGGCCGCACAAAAATCTCAGGTGGGCCGCACTGCGGCCCGCGGGCCGCAGGTTGGACATCCCTGGTCTATATTATTGTATACACTGAAAGGCACATACGTGCGTTTACGGTATTGCAGTTGCTGTTACTGCAAGAATGGTAGCAGGTAGTTGTATCAATTGGATCTGTTCCGCTGCTCAATGTACCCACGCACTGTGTGGCCGGTGGCACACTGGTTGTGGACACATCATGATCGCTTGCGGGATCTACACAACCCCGAGATATTGAAGAAACAATGCCTGTGAATGGTGATCACCGTTTACTCATTATCAAAACAACACATATTTAAAACTTATTTTCTATTGCCATTACATTATATTTAAGATAAGATCATATTAAATTGTGTGCGATGCCTAATATTTTTATACTATAATTAAGGTTGACGGCGATATTGGGCATTTACTATATTTTATAAAAAAATAGGAGTTATATATTTTAACCATTTTGAAGATAATATTTTTTATGCTTTATATATTTGTACATTGGATTACCGTATGAACATTTATATCAAACCAATTTTAAAAAGAATTGAGCCTATGTTTTACATGTCACTGACACGGTGATACTGATAAGTTTATTTCGGCCTTACCGTCTGTAATGACGAATGTTGATCTGCAATATTGGCTTGACGTGCTGCATGTAACAGAACCGGCACTGGCGACCGAGTTAAAGCAGTTATTGGTGTTGGTGGTGAGGGATGCAGAATAAAACGACGCACTGCAGGTATAGCAGTCCACAGCTGAAAAGCAAAAAATGTAAGAATATCGCTTCTGCAGTTGGCTCTTAGACTTACCCTCGACGTCAGGAGAAAAGCTTAGAAGACAAACTCCTAATAGTAATAACTTCAACATCATGATCGCTACTATTAATTTTATGAACACTAAGAATAAACAAGATACAACTAACCCTTTTTTTAAGTAGAATTTTTTAATCTATTTGACTATACTTTTCGTAAGGTAATGAAATCCTAATTCTGCTAAATTTCACTTTATATTTAGGCTTGTTTGGCGGTTTAAATTAATATCAGTAGTCAAAGTTATCGGTAAATTTGATTTCTGACTATGAACATCTCGGGTAAAGTGATGCGATTTTATATAGCTGCTTCGTCTCCGTAGTGACAGTTGTTTTGGGTTATACTGCCATAGCGAGAAAATACAGCAAGCATACATTCTTATTCATAATATTTTACTTTCCGTATACTTAAATGTTTTTAAAATTCAGTTATAAAAATATTACAACAAAAAGCCTTAACGCTTATTCAATGCCCGCACCCTTTCGGGCCCGCTATCAAAATATTTTGCTTCGTTTTCTTTGTTTTGAAAATATGGCACGAGAAAGTTCTTCCATATTTAGCCATAGACGAAAGAATCAAACCGTTGTATAGAAAATAAATATTTTTGTAACGCAAGAAAATTTCGCATATTTATCTTACCACCATTGCTATGGAAAGCGGTCGGTTAATCACACGGATTAAAATATAAGTGTAATACTTTTGCTATTTTGTGCACTCGATTTTGCTATTTTGTGATTCTGTTTTTTTTTAATAAACAGAATAGTTTTCTAACCGACTATAAGGTGACCCGTTGTTGTATTGGTTTTGTTGATATTAAAAATCGGTTCGATTTGACGTATAGATGAGCTTTGTTATTTTACGTTTTGTAGTTTTACTTTATTAATATAAAATGTTGT
>AACT01009673.1:0-12483 GCA_000149265.1 Ciona savignyi | reverse complement strand
TTAAAACGCTTTCTGTGTGGAATGTATTTAATCCGGATATCGCAAAGACGAAGTTGTGTACTAATAGTTGCAAACAAGACTGAAATTTACAGTGCGAAATTTAATTATCCGTCCATCAGTCAGTGCCGTGTATTGAGAATTATCTTGAACGTGAGTTTTATCAAAACCGCCGCACTTTTTCGGGGACAATTAAGCACGGAATCACACATAATTGAAGGATATTCTCTTCCACGTTATTTGTTGTACCAACTATATTTCAACGCCTTGGCGTGATAAGATGAATAAACCAAGATTTCGAAATAATTTGTTCGCCCACGCATTTAAACTAGTTTTAGGAAGGTTATCAACTAAATCACCTGGTCTTGTGTATCGCCGGTATTCCACAAAGCGTTTCTCAATGCCTCTCCCGGTCCGGTGGTAGAATTAACAACCTGAAAAACAAAACAAGTTTTAAGTAATTTCGACGCCATGCGGAATATATCGTATTATTATCATAATAACTTAATCTTCAGTTTTAAGAAGATTTCAATACAGTTACTGTTAACACACAACTTGTGAGCAGCTGTTCGTGATAGTTCGACGTGATAAAAGCTATTAGCAAAGCGACTGGTGTTAACGTAATACGATCAGCTTTGTTAAAACGCAAGGAAAATGAGATTGAACTCCCTCAATCTAGATTAAAATACCATCTCTGTTTTGTGTTATAATGCCTTTTGCTGTTAGGCTCAAATATTGGATTTCGCGGTTTCCTTGTTGGCCATACTTCAACGCTTAATTTTATTAACTCAGCAAAAGCACTTCATAACTCTTAAATCCAATTAAAGATGCTTCGAATTCCATACCTTGACTTGCAAAGCACCGTATCCATGGGCTAAAGTCGGGCTGCTCTCCCAGTAGGTCTGTGACACTTGCTTCCACATCACAACGTAGAATTTGCTCGAAGACTGGTAGCCGAATACGAATCCTGCGTAATCGTCGTCCTTTCCAGTATTGACAAAGAATGTTCCGCTGAAATCGACCGCTTGAAACCGGTCCATGCCTGTTAAAGAATATAAGTAAAATACCATCACTAAATAATAATAAAATCGCAATAAATGTAGTTGTAAGTGACTGTTTGTTTATTTTACGTTCAGACTGAGCATTTAGCACTGGGCTTCGAAAGTAGTACCATTGTGACCCGTCAAGGGCCTTTTTTCCCTGATGTATGTTTTTACCGGGCTATTTGCTGATGGCGCGTTACCATTACCGTTTATTTTATTTTATATGAATCGCTCCCTAACCATTCGGCTACACACCCGTTCTTGACTTACCTATTGCGAGTCCTGGGTCGCAGTTTTTGGTTTGGATCAATTCCTTCCCTCTATGTCTGACTACCCACTTTGGATCAGTCTGTGCAACGCCCTTGGGGTCGAGCGGGATCATGTCGAACCGTCGGAAATCGGTGACGCTGATCTGATGGTTAAGAGGACAAGCGTCTTTTGCGTCCGGGATATTGTCACCGTCGAAGTCGCCTTCACACGCGTCGCCTCTACCGTTTCCTGGAAAGTGAAGGGGTGAGACCTATACAAAAAACGGTCCAATTGACATCCTGGGTTCAAAACTCGCCTCGGTAAAAAAATGAGAGATTAATGTTTGTAGTATTATTGGTAAAATAGCAGAGATGAACAGATATCCAAGATGATAATCGTGATTTAATTAGTACAAATATTAAAGGTGTTATTTGCAATTAGTAGAAACAAAGATGATATTTCCCATTTAATTTGGTAAAAAGATCACAGGTATTTAAATATCTAAAACGATAACGTCAATTTATTCGGTATAAACTCAAAAATTTGCAATTTATTTAATGGAAATTTAATTAAGGTATAACTAAAGACTAAATCGATTTAATTTTTTTAAAGATATTATTCGCCATTTAATTGATAGACTTATCAGAGATAATTAAATATCCAAAACAATATTTGCAATTTATTTGGTAAAAATTTAAGAGTTACTTTAAAACACTCACCATCAGTATCTAGTTGGCTTGGGTTGACCACAAGTCTGCAGTTGTCACGGTTGTCAGGAATACCATCATCATCATCGTCGTTATCACAGGCATCACCTGGAGAAATTGTTTGGATGAATTTCTATTGAGTTTTCCCTTAAATCAGGGCTTCCCAAACTTTTCGCGACTCCTTTGAATCTATTAATATTTTCTGCACCCCCTTTTTCTGTTTAATATTCCTAACTTCTATATAGACTTTTCCGTTAAACTATCCTGTCACAGGTAGTATGTTTAAGGGCGGGATAGGTTGGTTTTTGAATGGATAAGTTGTTTTTTATAAAACGTTACGAAAACAACCGTTGGTATAAGGAGTGTTGGGAGAGTTCCCAAACCGTCATTGGAATTATAGGTTGGTGAGCGATATTACAACCAGCAGCGAGTTGCACGTACCTATACCGTCGTTATCGTGATCAGCTTGATTTGAATTGGCGATGTAGGGACAGTTGTCTAGGTTGTTCTGGATTCCGTCTTCGTCGATATCAAGGTTCGAATCGCAAGCGTCGCCTACTTTATCGGAATCACGATCGTTCTATAGAAATAACATTATATTACATAACTATTAATTTCTATGATGGTGATTACATCAAATAAATGGCGGAATGTTAAGTGTTTGGTAAATCAAGTAAACGCCGGAAAAATGTTTAAGAATGAAACTAGCAGGATATTATCAAAATGTGGACATGCCAAAAGTTTATTTTTTCATAAAATTTTTTTTCCAAAAAATAAAAAAATTAAATTTAAAGTTGAATACAATTTAAACAATATTAAACCTGTGTGGGGTTGTGAACTAATGGACAATTGTCACAGGCGTCCCCGACTCCATCGTTGTCACTGTCAACCTGATCGAAGTTGTAAACGTAGACGCAGTTGTCAAAGTCGTTTTCAATTGCTGGAAATAAAGTTGCATTTTACGATACTTATGTACAGTCTCTTTAACCAAATCTATAGAAAATACATTGTTTCAAAACTACTATAATTATTATAACATCTATTTTGGTTCGTGTTGCCGAATGGTTAACGCGACCGGTTCATATATATGCCAATTTCTCTATACAAGTGGTCTTCGTGAAAAGCCCATAATGGATTCGAAACTTATTCTAGTAAAATAAACAAAAAACATTCATTTTTAAAGTTATGCTTTCAGCTGTGTTACTGGTGGTTACAATTTATAAATCTGAAGGCTTAAACTTACAGTCTCCATCTATGTCAATGGAGCAGGCGTCGCCCTGCCCGTTCCCATCAGTATCGTGCTGGTCGGCGTTCCTGTCGTGCACGCAGTTGTCGCACATGTCACCCACACGCGTCTCGGTCAACGTCAGATTGAGTGGGGTTGTATATGAACTGGCAGTTGTCCTACGTTTGGAAAGAAAAAAGGTTAAACTTTGGACATTGTTCAAGCGTAATGGATTTAAGTAGATTGACTAAAATTACAGTTAAACCATTGTAAAAATGAGTGACCTCTTCTGTATGTGAATATTAGTTTATTTATTATTTGCCTTAGTATGTAGAACCAAGAAGTAAAAAAGTATAATACAGGAGCAGAAAATAAAAGAAAAACAAACAGTCGTTATAACACGCCATCAAAAAAAGGATAAATCAAACTGCCGTGTTTTTTGATAGACACATTTCAAATGGCCCACCGAGGGCGTATCTTTTACTTGATAAACTTCTCAAGATATACACGACACTGTCATAATATGGCATTCCACAAAGGTTATTCAGTACTGAGTAAATGGAACTGTTTTGAAAAACCTTCTAAAGCCTTGACAATGTCGCCTTTGGACGGCGTTTCAGGCGTGAAATGAATTGTCACTTAAAAGCAGACCTTCCCTGCAGTATAACGCTACACATTAACCCACCGTTCGTGACTGAAATCGAGCGTGCAAAGGGCATTAAAGACTGGCACGAAAACTAATCTGGCATTCGGAAAATACGTCAAAGGGCCGAGAATACAACCGGCTACAACTACAAAGGATATGGTTGCTTACATATGACATTCAATGACGATAGCAGAACTAGTTAACCCTTTTAACCGCCGGCAAAATAAATTTAGACATGTCGAGAGATGGTGGGATAGTTTGCTTAACTGGTCTGAGTTTCGAACGCATAATGGGTTCGTTGCTGAAACTGTTCGTCAAACATGTAAGCGGAAACAGCCCCATTAACCGATGGGAAAATATATTTCAACATGTCAATAGAAATGGTGTGATAATTTGTATTCTTACCTGTTCGTCATATATGTTGTCGTTGTCATCATCGCGGTCGCAAGCATCGCCCTGTCCGTCTTCATCTGCGTCTTCCTGGCCGCTGTTGGGTGTTTTTATGCAGTTGTCCTTTTTGCAGGTAACCTGTGGCGACAATATTTAGTTATACATCAACTCGTGTGTTTTATCAACTCGTGTGTTTTGTGTAATTATACGTTTTTTGTGTTCTACTGTAAGCCTGTAAGGTAAAAGTCAAACATTTGTTATTCGTTTATGTTTTTTGGTTCGGCACAATGTTAAAATCTGGCAGTTTAATAGTCTCGGAAATTAAGGTTTCTTGACGTATGTCCTTGTTTTAATGCCCGCTGAAAGTTTGAGGATAAAAATAAGCATGTTACCCGCGTTACATGGTTAAACAGTGAAATTCTTATTAAAAGCCTGGAATGATAACGAACCAATGTCGATCACTCGCTATTTTGCAATAATTTCGTTCAAAGTAGACAAATCAAATGCGCTCACCTCTGTGTTATTGCTCTGGCACGTAATCTGAACGTCAGCCCAACCGTCCGAGTCTTTGTCGTCGGAACAAACCAGAGTATCGCATTTAGAGCAAGATGCATAACCAGGTCGACACTAAGGGAAAAATAATTACATGTATGGGCATACTTTTTACAGGTAAAAGTAGCGAAAACTATTTACGAGTTTGAACATACTGTTTAAGAGTAACATTAGAGAATTAATTACAATCAGAATGGACTTACTGTTTAAAAGTAAGATTAAGCGAAAATTAATTACATGTTTGGACATACTATTTAAAAGTAAAATTAGTAAAAGATAATTGCATATTTCCCCCCTGTTTGGAAGAAAAATGAAGTTGTTTTTCAGGCGAAGTGAAATTCGATTTGGAGGAATTTTAACGCGTCGCCCGCCCCCGAATTCTATGCTAATTAGGGAACAAACATCCTGGCGCCGCACGGAAGTTTGAAACGTGAAGCGAAAACATCCACATTTGAACAAAAAGCTGGAGAAACGCATTGACAAAGGCCGGAGTGTTGAAACTACTCCAGCGCGTAGCGAGACTATCTTGAGTAATCACGATCCGTATGATACTATACACACGTCGACCCACGCTTGGAATTTTGTTTGTGTTGAAAATCTTCTCCCAACGGTATTGTAAAATCAAGGTCGACGAAACCACGTTACCCTTAATTACCATACGGTGGTTTCTATGTTTTGAAATCACAGAAATGATATCTATTGCCATTTTGCACACAGTGAAATATAATACGGACTGTTTAAACCTTGGCACACGATAACACTTCTACAGTGAAGTGGTCTGTCTACCAGTAGCGACCCCGTGGTAAGTACGCTACTTGGGCCTGTTCAGATAATAAGAGTGTTTTCCCCAAGTTCAAGCGAGTCTTTACCTTGCATGTGAATGGCGGGTGAACCGTCTTTCCAAGGAAAATGCAGTCCGAGTTCTCGGGGCAGGGGTTTTCCCCATCCGTGCAAGGGTTCGATAAAACACACACTTGCTTATGTGCTCGAGCGTAGTTCACACCTACACCAGATTCGACGTTTCCTGAAAGACAATGTCCAAATATTAACCAAAAATTCTAATGATATACACGTAAGAAAAATATCTAGCTTAATAAAAAACAATCTTATGGTGCACAATGTTGCTTCAATCAAGTAGATAAATCAGTTAAACAAAGATTAAAATAATGAAAAGTGTTCATTATCCTGTTATTATTCCGTTGACAGGCTGTGAGCACGTAGTGAGGAATGTCCGTCTTTTAACGCCCTTCTAATCCGTCTGGACCAAACATGAGTATACTATATCCTAACATAACGCCATAATTCTAATATACGCACCTTTGTAACCAGACGGGCATGGTAGACACGAGTAACCGGGGAATTGGTTCTGGCAGCGGTGTGTACCTTGGTAATGGAAGCACGCGTCGGCGACCAAAGCGCACTGCAAAATAGGATTTGTTTAAACACACGTTGCTGCATCCGAAATGCAGAGAATGAGAGGTGAAAACTGAAAGGAGGGAAAGAGGAAAACTGAAAAAAAGATTGGGACATTATAGTTATTTTTAAACATGGAGTTGGAGTTAGGGTTGGTCCTGGGGTTAAGATTAGTGTTTATAGCAGGGTTAAAATTAGTTTTTATAGTTTTAGTGAGCAGTTTCCCTCTTTCCTTCCTTCCCTATTTCCCTCCTTTTAGTGTTAACCAGAATGAGAGCAAGCACGCAGCTGGTTTAGTTCCAATACCCAGGAACTTTAAAATGTATTCTCTGACGTCAATAGACAAGGTATGAGCTCTGCTAATTATCGCTGCTTACGACCCAATGACTTTAACGGAATGCATTAGTGGTTATGCACTGTTGAAGTGCCAGCAAGATGAAGGCATAACGGAATAAGTTTCACGTTTCAAAGTTCAGGAAGAAGTGTAATGCAGTCTCTGTGTCGAGTTTCCAAAGACGGTATTTCCAAACAAACAACTTGAAAATAACTCTCAGACAGAAAGTCAACAAAATGGAGATTGGCTCCTTTAACCGTGAGTTGAACTTAATCTCCACGCTAATTACCATCTTGTTCAAGTACTCTAAGTTGCCTTTTAATTAACTCAAGCGCACGAATACCGCATTTTTGCAAGCTATTTAGGCAACACTCTCGACATATTCCCTGCTCGGAAAATCGTAAACACCAAACATAGATTAAGCGTTAACAAGCCGAGGTGTAAATTCGAGAGGATTAGAGATATTATCCCCGCAGGCTTAAAGCTTGTGTATTAGGAACGGGTAACCGAATCGGCGTCTCTTGTAGCCCAATATCTCGCTCTAATCAATAACCAGCTAGCTCAAGGCAAGCAATATAGATCAGGTTACATAATTTGAATGTCTTATTGGTTTCCTTAGCTCGATGTAGGGCTTATTGATTTTGCAGAGTCGTTAAAACTAAAAGTTTTTAACGTGGTCGAAAATTGACGCGGGGAACTGTTGCAATTTGTACAAAATACATTCTCAGACAGATTAACTTGAATCTTCGTCTCAAAGGAAATTGAATACTGATCTCAGCTGATAAACTTAATTGTGCGGTATTACTGCGAAAACCGCGTTTTTTTCTGTTTTTTTTTTCTGCGATTACACGATTTAAGCCGTCGCTTGGAACGAGCAACTGCCTAACTGAGTATGTTTATAACATAAACTCAAGGCGGCCGCGCGCAAATTTCGTTATCTATCCCACGTTCGGGCGCACCCAATCGAAGAATTCCATCAAGACTTAAAAATAGGCACCGACTGCATTTTCTCAAGAGATACCTCGTCAATATCTCTGCAGGTGATTCCATCTCCCTGAGTGCCTGTGGGGCATTCTCCGCAGATGAAACTTCCATCGTCGTACGAGGTGCACTCAACTCCACTATAGCAGGGGCTCGATAGACAGCCATCTGCAAAAAACGTTGATATTAGTTAAATACTCATCTTTTTTGTTTTGTTTAAGCCTAATTACAAATGATTCAACTTCCTTCGGCACATTTGTTGATTAAATTTGTCGCAACTGATGTAAAAATCCAGCAACGATAAACATAAAAGAGTGTACGATTGTATATTACCTCAATGACCAAGCAGCTGGTTTCGGGTTCGTAACCTATTGGTTGTTACCTTGAAACTACCACTTGAAACGTTATATATTGACCTAATATTCGAATCCATGATCGGCTCGCCGCTAGGACATTTTTTTATAGAATGAGTTTATGTATCGGTCGCGTTAACCATTCAATCAACCGACGGTATAAATACCGTTTTTAACACCAAAGGGCGCAAGTTTTTAAAGCAGCCATCATCACTTACCGACTGGACAGCTCTGGGCGTTACATTCGCTGATCTCTCTCTTATCGCCAGGACAAGCCTTTCCTCCGTATCTTGGTTTCGGGTTGTTGCATCTGCGTTTTCGTGAATGAAAGCCGGTGCCACAGGAGACCGTGCATCGTGAATAGGGTGACCAGGTACCCCAACCCCCGTTTACTGTTTTAAAGTTTTATTTTAATAAAATAAAAAATAAAAGCAGACAAAATCCCAACACAACAACAAATTTAAAAGAAAAATATTTAATATAGAGCAATTTTAAAAAATTAACCGAAAAAGAAATGCTGAATTAGTTTAGTTTTAGTTTTTTTTTGCTTCTTCATTACATTAAATAAGAATGGCATAATTATTTTAGGTCAAGAATGCAAGATAAACAACTACAGTAGTTTAAACACGTCAGTGAATATATATGGTGTGATGGAGAAAAAATACTCTACTTGGAGCCACTAAAAACTCGTTTTTGTGCGTTCACAAACAATAAAACGTGCCCAGAAAACTTGGAAAATGCTAAATTACCTGGACAGGGTGACGACTTGCAGTCCCTCGTTTGTCTGTCAGCTCCGAGGCAGGTATCGCCATCGAATTCGGGGACTGGGGAGTTGCATTCCCGGATTCTAGTCTTCCTTCCCTTCCCACAAGTCACACTGCAGGGAGCCCATGTTGTCCAGAACGACCAACCGCCGTCCCGTCGCCCTGTGGAACCACAGTGTGAAGATATGCAATAAGCCTATTTGAAATAAACGTTTAACTCAATAAATATACAAATTAAAGAAAATCCTCTCGAGGATGTAAATACCTTTCAGCCATTATACCACTATGTTAAGTCAACGTCATAACTGATAAGGTGTTAGCAATAAGGCTTTTTAAAATTAAGGCATCAAACAATTGACTAAATAAGTTAAAGAACTTTAACTTAGAAGGATTAAATTAATTGGAAAAGTTTTTTTTTACAAAATCAATCAAAAAAATAACATGATCTAAAAGAAGACATTGCTTAAGGTGTGCATTTTCTAGTAAAACAGACGCAAGCGCAAAATGTGCACGAGGCGATTGCTTAAGCTGAGGGGCAAAAGTAACGGAGCGAAAGAATAATGCGATCGAAACCAAGTCCTGCTAGAACAAAACCAACTTACGTCTGCATGGATCTCTGAGACAATTCTGGGTCTCCAAGGTCGGACCGTCGCATGGAAAGTTGGCTCTATCGCATGATCTTCCTCTTGCCTGACTACCAATTCCGCATGTGACGCTACATTCTGACCAGCTCGACCACGGGGAAAACCCCTCATGAGGACCTGTGACGTAAAGCAAGATTAGTTATTATTGAAGAGCAGTTTACAAACGGGTGTGATAAGTAACCAAAACTAAATACCAAACAGCGTAAAAGGTTAGTAAGTTTGTTTCTAGTTACAGATAACCGTACATTGCGTCAGAATTCGGAGTTATGGCATCACAGCGGTTCAGGTGTGCTGCGGTGGGATTAATCGAAGTGCTGGTGCGATAGGTTGGTGGTTTCGGATTTAAATGTGGTTTAAAATCCTTTGTCATTGTTTTGAAAAACGAGCTACTTAGCGTAGATTTACCGTGCAACAATAACGGCGTCGTGGCTTAACCTTCGACGTTGTTGATTTTGTGTCAAAGTCGTGACGTATTAAAACTATGACATGTCGTGCTTTTGAGACGGTTTAGCTTGCCCAGCTGCGCCGAAATATGCCAGGAACGTAGCGTTTCTGATACAATCGTCTCGGCAAATAAAGTTGGACTCGGATGGCTTTTGCTATATTGGCTCCTGTTGGTATTTCAAACAAAGGCTTTTCCTGTTTACCTGCCCTTTTGTGACTGTTTCACATAAGGAAACTAGATATCGGCGCACTCCAGGATAGCGGAACATTAGCACTGCATTATAAATCACCCTTGAAGGGCGTAATTCAGAATCAAAGGGATGATGGGTATTTATAAACAAACTGGCGTAAATCGGCGTGAAAAGTTAAGTCCACTTCGCATGTCTTCGCGCACTGGGTTATCGAACGCGTTGCATTGTCGAAGTTGTTTCGAAATCGCGTGTCAAATTCCCGCATACGATGTCGCCATATATGGCGATGGTCCGAATTGGTAGCGTGTGTGGTGCAATAGCGTTTATACCAAGATAAGCAAACACGTTCTAGAGTAAATGCCTAGAATTCTTTGCTAATTGCTCACAACACTATTTCAATTTTGTTCTATCTATAAATCAACACCGCCTCAGATGAAAAATCACTAAGAAATTTAAAAAAATTACGTTTTCCAAAAAAATGTCAGAATTTTCGTTTGTCAAAAAAATGTCAGAATTTTCGAAATTCTATTTGAATAAGGGATTTTCACCAACAATTTAAAAAGTAAAGATTAAGCTATTGTTGAAATTGATCGAGTTAATACTTAAGTGTGGATAGATTTGAATTGCCAATTTTGGTATAAAAAAGGAGTGAAAGTGGGCAAAATAAACGCGCTAAAGAAACGTTAGAGTTGTAGTTTTCTATTAGTTAAAGAATACGGATACAGCTATTTCCCATTTTTTACATGGTTTTCTCTTTGCTTTTTTTTTAAATTGCCCCAACTTTACGGTTCTCCCTAAATTTGTCGGCGCGAAATAAATCTTTTGCACCAGCAGCATCTTTCAAAGGTCGTAACTATAAAAGGCACAATCCAACCAATACCCGACAATGCCAGTGGTTAAAGGTAGTGATTACATATATTGTGGGATTGCAGAACGAAGAGTCACCTCAAGTACACGAACCCATGTCAACTGATCTACAGCTGTACAAATTGGTTTGTGTTGTCCCAAGGGGAAAATGATTGGCACGTATTACCATCTAGTAAAACGAGATGTTGTGGCTTGTACTGTCCCAACGGACATGTTCATTAGCACCATTCTAATCCCGGAAGAAATAAAACATGCAGGTGGCGACAGAACTCAAGCAGGTCAAACCGCTATGTCTGAACCACAACATTTAATCGCATAACCCCTGGCCAAATTGCAAGTTGCACGCAATGTGTATTAAACTGTCATATTTATCTTATATAACTATGTGATGATAACTTATCAAGCCATTTTGTTATTTTATGGCACCTGTTTCACTTGCCGCGTCTCACCCACGATATCATTTTGGGAGAAACAGTTGTAATAAATCTGAAAATAATACGCTAATATCCCCACAACCCTTCTTCATCGTAACGAACACGTTAAATCGCGATCATTTATCACTGACTTGTTATTTTAGTTGCTCATTTAAGTCTGTTCGACACCTGTTATCGAGTGTTATAAGTTAGTCATTAATCAACTTTGAAATTCTTGCTTTGGAATATTTTAAAGCTTCATAGATGCCAATTATTTGCCGTGAGCGTTAAACAGGTGCTATGTCGGCATGGGGTAGACGAATTTGATTCTAAGTATTTGCGTGTACTTGGAAATTTGACGAAGTTTGATGGAATGTAAATCTACAGCGATATGAATCACATGCCCTGTCAGTCATAGAGGAGAAAAATGCACTAAAAATAGCCTCGTCTGCTTGGCAACGTAATACCCTGACATGGATAGCCCGCAAACTTCAATATAATTGACGTTTTGTAGTTTTACCGAGCTTGAGGGCATAAAAGGACTCGCGTTGTGATAAACAGAAACTAATCCACCCGAACACTCTTCAACTCAATAGACCCCCTTTAAACGTTTCCGCTGCGACTAGACTTTGCAAAATAATTTCAGATTTCGCACGGGTCGATACCTTACAATTGAGAAGTTCCTAAAACAGACCACCAATCCCCGCCCACGCGGACCCAAGGAATTTTCACGGCAGGAGAGAACGGAAAAGCTACGGTTAAAGTTGCATTGCGTTTGTCATCAAAATCTCTGCACATTGATCTGAATACTCGGATGGGTAAATTGATCCCCGCGACCGTGAATCACCCCGGGGTAACTCGGTGTGATCTACTGAGTCATAATTGCAAGAATGCCGATGATTCTTCAAACCTAGTTTTTTTAACCGGACGAACAACTTTATTGTCGTAATGAAAGTTTTCATATTTTATCTCATAACATTATAGACAATATACTAAAATACGAAACCGCTTTGAAGGTCTTTAATATTTACAAATGTAGGCCTTAATGATTTCCACAGTTGTTCGTAAATTATTTAGACCAGTTGGCCAAAGTGATGTTGTAATATGGGGCCAACGGTAATATGAATGTGGGACTGCGTACCCCGTTAGAGCAGGACTCTATATCCATTATGAAAATAAAAAAGGATAAGTTTATATCACATGAGTGCGTAATTGAACTTTCTTGCCATTTCAAGTTTATATTCGTTCTTTGTTTTTCATGTCCAGTACT
>AACT01009287.1:0-14388 GCA_000149265.1 Ciona savignyi | reverse complement strand
TGTTCTCAAATCATGATTGTGACAGGCATGGCATGTCGCCCCGACATCTACCAAAAGGAATAATGAAATCGTAATGAAACTTAGCCATTTGTTAGACAACATGATCTAGATATGCAGAAACCAAAATGTTGAGTGATAAATCAAGGGGAATTCCCCTGGGAGGTTAAAAACCAAAACGGTATTTTTTATTAAAAAAATTAGCTTTTTGTGGCATAGCGCTTAAACAGCTGCTCTAATTTGAATAAGATTTGGTAGAATGTAAGTGCATTAGTCACTGATTTAACACTTAGAAGAAATAAAAAAAGTACTTAAGGAAATACCCTAAAAATAAGATTTTGTTCTCAAATCATGATTGTGACAAGCATGCCATGTCGCCCCGACATCTGCCAAAAGGAATAATGGAATCGTAATGAAAATTTGACATTTGTAAGAGAACATGGTTTACATACGAAGAAACCAAAATTTTGGGTAATGAATCCAGGGGAATTCCCCTGAGACGTTAAAATCCAAAAGGTTTTTTTTTCCAATAAATTAGCTTTTTGGGGCATATAGCGCTGGAACGGCTGCTCTAATTTTGATCAGATTTGGCGAAATGTTGAACTATTAGACACTTTGTGCCAATTAAAGGAAAGAAAACATTTACTTAGGGTAATTACGTTAAAAACGACGATATGTTCCTGAATTACGTTTGTGACTGGCATGCCATATCGCACTGACAAATAAGACAAGCAGTCGACAAATCAGATTAAAACTTTAAAAATTGTTACATAACATGACCCACATATGTAAAAACAGAAACTTATCTACTAAACCTAGGGGAATTCCCTGACACATGAAAAACTAAATCGGGCTGTTTTGGCAATTTAGCTTCATTTCACTTCAGCGCTTGAAAAGAAGGTTTAATTTAAAATATTTGTGGTGAAAATGTGCGTAAATTTAAGACGTTTATTCTTTTTTAACTACACATGGAAAAGAAGTTTGGCTTGATAACTCTGGGACCCATGCGTTTATGCTTGCAGAAACAAACTACATATACTCAGTGTATGAAATACAAATTGTGGTTAGGGACCCTGTAGCATGAGTATATGGCCTACAACATGTGGTTTACAAATAGTGGTGGTTAAACACGTGGTTGACACTCTCTAGTTTCTACAGAACTGATTTCTTCCATTTTAGATTCTTCAGCTTCCTACAAATTGTTGGAACTGCATTTTTTACCAAGCAGTTTGTTTTCATCATCTTGGCCACTCCATTGGAGTCAAATTCAATTTTACTATGATAATCCTTGTCACAAAAATGTGCTCTACACACTGCGGTTCTTTTTCCAGGTAGTTTAGAACGCTTGCATTGTTGTATCCATTGCTTCATCTGTTTTTGTCACTGTGAGGAAATTGATGGAAGTGCACAGGTGGATTGGAATTTTGTGTGCATTAATAGAAATTTGTACATCCCGGAGCAAAACAATATGCTCTAATCACTCTTATTTCCTTCTCAATGGCTTTCTTTACTTTGTAAACTTTAGGCATTTTACAACATCTAATAAAAAGAACTGAATTGGAAAAGTGGTAGGCTATATTATTATTAACTTATTTGGGTAGTTAAGTAGAGGTTTGTTATATATATTCTTCACTTACATATCTAAGTGCTTGTTGTGTACTTATTGTCGGACTACACATCGGCTATTGTGGATTAACTGGTTTATGCAATAAGTGGTATTCTTAACCAGTAGGCTACTGCACAGTTTCAATAACAGCAGACATTAAATGCACCATATACACAACAGCAGACAATAAATGCACCAGATACACAACAGCAGACATTAAATGCACCACATACACAGCAGCAAAACATTATACAAACAGCCAAGGTAAACCATGAAAGAAATAGGCTGTTCCCACCGCATAGTCTAGCCTTTGCTTGATGGCTGGTTTATTTCTATAAATTGCTGGTAGTTACAGTTTAATGTATTCTGTTCTAGTTTTTTTTTTGTTCTGCCTTCACTTTATGCTATAAATTGCTAAGACTTATTATTCTAAAGTCATTTAAATACGAGAAATGTATACCTCAGCATTCAGCTTAGGTTCAGGACCGTGCAGGCCTGAATGACCGGTTAAGGTAAGCTGTCAAATGCGTACATTGGTTCAGTTAGGCTATATGACAAGTGTTATGCTAAGCCTTCATAAAAAAACGAAAATACAACGCTCCTGCAGGCGCTTCTGTTACTAATTTACCTCTAAACTGGCACATGATTGTATACAACGCATATAGGCACGAAATCTCAACAACGTCAATGACGTAATACGGGAAATCCCCCATTTGGAAAAATGGGACACATATTGTTTTTGTCCGTTTTTTTCTTTTTTTTTTCTTTTTTTTCGTCAAACGCTTGACAGGCATTGCATGTCGCCCCGACATCTACCAGAAGGAAGAATAGAATCGCAATGAGACTTTGCCATTTGTTAGACAACATGGTCTAGATGAACAGAAACCAACATTTTGGGAGATAAAACCAGGGGAATTCCCCTGGGACGTTAAAAACCAAAACGGTGTTTTTTTCTAAAAAAATAGCTATTTTGGGTATAGCGCTTGAACGACAACTCCAATTTGAATCAGATTTGGTGAACTTTAAGTGCATTAGTCACTGATTTAACACTTAGAAGAAATAAAAAAATTACCTAGGGAAAAATCTCAAATCATGATTGTGACAAGCACGCCATGTCGCCCCGACATCTACCAGAAGGAAAAATGGAATCGCAATCAAACTTCGGTATTTGTTAGACAATAAGATTTTGTTCTCAAACTTGATTTGGCGAAATGTTGGACTATTAGACATTTTGTGCCAATTAAAAGAAAACATTTACTTAGGGTATAATTACGTTAAAAACGACGATATGTTTCTGAATTATGTTTGTTACTGGCATGCCATATCGCACTGACAAATAAGACAAGCAGTCGACAAATCAGATTAAAACTTTAAGAATTGTTACATAACATGACCCACTTATGTAAAAACAGAAAAACCTAAACTAACCAAATCTACTAAACCTAGGGGAATGCCCTGACACATGAAAAACTAAATCGGGCTTGTTTTGGCAATTTAGCTTCATTTCACTTCAGCGCTTGAAAAGAAGGTTTAATTTAATGCGTTTATGCTTGCAGACTTAAAAGAAATAAAAAATTACCTAAAAAATAAAATTTTGTTTTTAAATCATGATTGTGACAAGCACGCCATGTCGCCCCGACATCTACCGGAAGGAAAAATGGAATCGCAATTAAACTTTGGTGTTTTTTAGACAACATGGTCTAGATATACAGAAACCAAAATTTTGGTTAATGAATTCAGGGGAATTCTCCGGGGGCGTTAAACACCAAAACGGTATTTTTTCTAAAAAAAGTAGCTTTTTTGGGCATGGCGCTTGAACGGCTGATTTAATCTGATTCAGATTTGGTGGAATGTAAGTACATTACCTACTAATTTAACAATTAGAAAAATTAAAAAAAGTTATCTAGGGTAAATACCCTAAAAAAGATTCATGATTGTGACAGGCATGGCATGACACCCTGACATTTACCAGAAGGAATAATGGAATAGTAACAAAACTTGGTCATTTGTTAGACAACATGGTCTAAATTCGCAGTAGAAAAATTGTGGGTGATAAATATAGGGGAATTCCCCTGAGACGTTAAAATCCAAGACGGTTATTTTTCTAAAAAAATTAGCTTTTGGGGCCATAGCGTTTGAACGGCTGCTCTAATTTTGATCAGATTTGGTGGAATGCTGGATCGTTAGCCACCCACATATGTAAAAACAGAAACTTATGTACTAATCCCATGGGGAAATCCCCGAAGCCATCAAAAAACTAAATCGGGCTGTTTTAGGAATTTTGCTTCATTTTAATAGAGCACTTGAGGAAAAAGCTTTAATTTAAAACATTTGTGATGAATCCTTCGTAAATCTAACACGATTGTTCTTTTTTTTACTACACATGGAGAAGAAGTTTGGTGTAAGATTTATCGTCGCAATTATTGTTTATATTATATCGATGTCACTAGGGAATAAGATCGCTATTGTATTCCCTTTTTCCCACCATTTCACCGAACTATAAAACGCTAGTTTTTTACTGCCTGAGCATTATCGTGAGGTAATCGGTCTTTTGGTAGTTTTAGTAGGTTTGGAATTATCGGTTATTGTTAAGATGTGTATGACGTGCTTTGGCTCCTGTTCAGCCACAATTTGGTAAATATTGGTTTTATTTCTCAAACTAGTAATTTTTGTGATAATTAAATTGTACATATATTTTTCCTTAGAAAACCGTCATTTCAAGACCTTTCGTTTTCGCCATCATTCAAATTCGAATAAATTCACAAGTTTTGGACAATGACGCGTTATTTCAAACTCTGAATAAAGGACGCCGTCTATAAGCATACTGCAACCTCTCACTAAGACAGGTGTTAGGAGCCAGCACCTTGTCGGGAAGTTACATCGTTTTCAAATTCCTTGAACTACCGTCGTCGTTCTCGTCCAGTCGTCGTTCTCGTCCAGTCGTCGTTCTCGTCCCGTCGTCATTCCCGTTGCCGATCCGTCGTCGTTGCCGATTCCCGTGGCCGATCCGTCGTCGTTGCCGATTCCCGTTGCCGATTCCCGTTGACGATTCCCGTTGCCGATTCCCGTTGCCGATTCCCGTTGCCGATTCCCGTTGAAGATTCCCGTTGCCGATTCCCGTTGCCGATTCCCGTTGACGATTCCCGTTGACGATTCCCGTTGACGATTCCCGTTGCCGATTCCCGTCGCCGATTCCCGTCGCCGATTCCCGTTGCCGATTCCCGTCGCCGATTCCCGTTGCCGATTCCCGTCGCCGATTCCCGTTGCCGATTCCCGTTGCCGATTCCCGTTGCCGATTCCCGTTGCCGATTCCCGTTGCCGATTCCCGTCGCCGATTCCCGTCGCCGATTCCCGTTGACGATTCCCGTTGCCGATTCCCGTTGACGATTCCCGTTGACGATTCCCGTCGCCGATTCCCGTCGCCGATTCCCGTCGCCGATTCCCGTTGCCGATTCCCGTTGCCGATTCCCGTCGCCGATTCCCGTCGCCGATTCCCGTTGACGATTCCCGTTGCCGATTCCCGTCGCCGATTCCCGTCGCCGATTCCCGTCGCCGATTCCCGTCGCCGATTCCCGTCGCCGATTCCCGTCGCCGATTCCCGTCGCCGATTCCCGTCGCCGATTCCCGTCGCCGATTCCCGTCGCCGATTCCCGTCGCCGATTCCCGTTGCCGATTTCCCGTCGCCGATTTCCCGTTGCCGATTCCCGTTGCCGATTCCCGTTCCTGAACGTTTTCAATTCCGTTATTCCTGCTGATAAGCCGCAAAATGAAGATTCCAAAGACTTTAAATTGTCTCAAACAACTTTACGTGGATGCTGAAAGGCTAATGCTTTCTCCAGTAGGTAGGACGTCACTACGTAAGCTCATACCAATAATCGACCGCTTATTTGACGAGCTAATGGACTTATGTGTAAATTTTTCAGAAGATCAACCGCTTGAAGATATTAACATATCACGAATACAGTTGGAGAGTCAGAAACGTGAGTTCGATGCGCATGTGCGTCAGTGGTTAAATAAAACTGAATTGCAATTAGCAAGGACTAACCGCGACACGTCGAGCACAATTTCTACTGCAAACTTTATCCGAAGTGAACGCCGAAAAAGCCAAATCAGGTTGAAACTCGCCGAACTTGCCTACAAGCAAGCTATGGACAGGTTGTTCGAAACACGCAAGCGTGCAAAGGAGCAAACAGATCGTGCTGCTGAAAGGACACGCGTAGCAGCGAAAGAAGCCAATCAAAAAGCTCGCGAATCTATAGAAGCAGAGCGTGTCGCCAACAAAAAACAACCAGAATTTGAATACGCGAAGGCAGTTTCTAAAGCTCGGAAAGATGAAGAAATCTTGGAGGCTCTAGACTCGACCTCACCAACATTACAACCCAACGTTGTTGCCGTAGTTACAACGAACAACCGCAGTACATCACGGCCTTCGCTTGCAGACGCTCGAACCAACTTAAGCGATCACAAGAAATCAGTTGCAGAATTAACGTCGCCAAGACAAGTACAAAATACTGTACCGGTAAGCCGTAGACACCAACCCCCGCCCCGTGTGTACAAGCACGAGCGTATCGAAATAAGCGCAGCTGTTGAAATCGATGAATGCTGCACCAGTATCAACACGGCCAAGGTTTATATAAACGTTGTTCCCGGTAGAGTCCGTTACGCAGACAAAGAGGTTGCTACTTATGCATTTATCGATCAAGGTTCCACGACAACACGCCGTGAGGAGTCGATCGTAAGTTCACCAAATGCTGCTGGTAATTCACGTTGTATTACGTTGCATACCCTAACATCATCTCGTGTTTTAGATACAGTGTCCCTTGCACTCTCAGCCCAGTATGTGGAGGGTGAAGATTGGAATAACCTTCCCGACGTCGTTGCTGTCGATAAGATATATCGGGAACCCTAATGTTTTACATGATTCGCAGGCGTTGCAGCGACACCATCATTTGCGAGGTGTGAAAAATCCACAGATCGAAGATGGATCGGTTGACAAGCTGCTAATCGGGCCGAACGTTCCCCAAATTTTCCGTGTCGAGTCTATGAGAAGCGGAAATGGTCGATGTCCCGACGCTGTCAAAACCCGTCTAGGATGGTCACTTCTAGGCCCCTGTGGTGACGAAAGCCGTTCCAATTGTAAGGCCAGCGGTATGTTTTTAAAGGATGAAAGCGATGCTAATCTGATGATCGACGATCTCGATGACCTCAACGACAGCTTTCCTCGGTTCCCGACCTCGATTGAAGACCGAAGAGGCACACGCCCTCATGAAGGAATCAGTTAAGTTTGTTGATAATCATTATGAACCACCACCCCTCCCATGGCGCCACGATTATGAGATTCCCCCAGACAATGGCGCCATGGCGATGGGGCGCCTTAAAGTTTTAGGAAAGCGACTTGTGCAAAACCCAGATATTAAACAAAAATATACCTATCAAGTGAACGACATGACAACTAAGGGATATGCCGAAAAGGTGCCATCTGACGAAATCGCCACCGACCGCCGAATCTGGTACCTACCGCACCACTTCGTCACTAACCCTAACAAACCGGACAAACTACGTGTCGTTTTCGACTGTGCCGCTCAGCATCAAGGCGTGTCCATTAACCAGGTTCTCATGCAGGACCCTGATCTTGTAAATAGTCTCGTCGAGGTGCTTACACGGTTTCGCAGAGACCCGATCGCACTTGTTGCAGATATCGAAGGCATGTTTCAGCAGGAGACAGAATGGGGCAAACCAATTCCTCTTCCAGAACTTAAAAGATGGGAGAAATGGGTCGCGAGCCTGGCACGACTGCACGACATATCCATTCCCCGAAGCTTCGGTCTACGAGGCCATGAGGATATTCAGCGATGCCAACTACACTACTTTGCCGACGCATCGAAAATTGACTACGGTGTCGCATGTTACCTGCGAGTTTGTAACCGCTACAATAACGAGGTAAGATGTACCTTTTTAATGGGCAAATCTCGTTTAGCACCGAAAGACGACGTATCCATATCTCGATTAGAATTAGTGGTTGTTGTTACTGCAGTAAAAATGGACCAATCTCTGAAAATGGAACTCGGTTTAGAGCTATGCCCGTCCATGTTTTGGACAGATTCGTCCGTCGTGTTGCAAAACATATTTAATGGTCGCAGAAGGTTCACTATTTTTGTGTCTAGGCGCTTAGCATTTGTTTCCAAGCATTCGTGTACACGCGACTGCAGACATGTTCAAACAAAACTGAACCCTGTCGACTGTGCATCAAGAGGCGCCAGCGTAGATTTCTTAATTTCCAATGTCATTTGGTTTACAGAGCCCGAATTGCTACAAGCTTCCTTCGAATACTGGCCCAACGCGCTCAAGAAAGGGGACATGTCACTCAACGACATTAAAGCGTTCGATAAGCAAGCCAGTAACTTATTTTCCGTACAGGAAACCACTCCCGCCACTGATATCCTGATAACGCACTATTCTAATTGGCATTGTTTGAAGGCCGCAGTTGCGTGGATATTGAGATTTGGAGCGCACCCCCGAGCACGTGCAATGAATGGAGTTCCAGAACCAGTTTCCTTTCGTCTAACAGTCGCCGAAATTGCCCACGCCAAGAGGTCACTGATAAGGTATGTTCAATCTCAACATTTTATTGATTGGAGAGCGGCCACCAATAACAAACTTGATACAAACTCAACTAACGCACTGATTAATGCATTGCGACGATTTATTCCTCGACAAGGAAACCCGTCTCACATTTACTCCGACAATAGAACAAACCTGGTTGGGGCCGAACGGTTGCTCCGTGAGTCTATCCAGGAATGGAACCAAAATCAAATACATGACTTTGTTCTACAACGCGAAATTCAATGGAATTTCAACCCTTCCTGCGCTTCACACATGGGTGGAGCCTGGGAAAGAATGATTAGATCCGTTCGTCGGATTTTACTTTCCATTTCAGGTATAAAGACATTGAACGATGATCAACTGACAACCCTGCTGCTGGAGTCCGAGGCAATACTGAGTTGTCGACCTCTCACTCCCGTTACACTGAATATCGATGGCGAGACGCCATTAAAACCGAACCTCCTGCTCAAGGTGAACCCGTCAAGTGAGCTGCCTCCAACTTTGACCAATGAACGGCAAAGTTACGCTCGACGTCGCTGGTGCTATGTTCTACATCTAGCCAACCGAATTTGGGCCAGATGGTCGGGAGAGTACCTCCGAACTATCATCGCACGCCAGAAATGGCACAACAGAAAAGAAAACGTGAAGATAGGAGACGTTGTGTTTCTGGTGGACAACACAACACCACGATCACAATGGTTCATTGAAAGAATCACCTCCGTGTACCCGGACAGCCACGGTGTAGTTCGAAATGTGCAAGTCAAAGCACGTGACACCGAATTAAAGAGACCGATACACAAACTATGTATCATAGTACCCGCTATGGACGTGCGCCGATACACAAACTATGTATCATAGTACCCGCTATGGACGAGAATGTGGGCATTAGCCCAGTCATTGAATGAATCTTAACACGCGACGTAAATCAATTAAATTGTAAATTGCTCAATTGTACGATCTCGCAATTTGGGGGGGGAGTGTAAGATTTATCGTCGCAATTATTGTTTATATTATATCGATGTCACTAGGGAATAAGATCGCTATTGTATTCCCTTTTTCCCACCATTTCACCGAACTATAAAACGCTAGTTTTTTACTGCCTGAGCATTATCGTGAGGTAATCGGTCTTTTGGTAGTTTTAGTAGGTTTGGAATTATCGGTTATTGTTAAGATGTGTATGACGTGCTTTGGCTCCTGTTCAGCCACAATTTGGTAAATATTGGTTTTATTTCTCAAACTAGTAATTTTTGTGATAATTAAATTGTACATATATTTTTCCTTAGAAAACCGTCATTTCAAGACCTTTCGTTTTCGCCATCATTCAAATTCGAATAAATTCACAAGTTTTGGACAATGACGCGTTATTTCAAACTCTGAATAAAGGACGCCGTCTATAAGCATACTGCAACCTCTCACTAAGACAGGTGTTAGGAGCCAGCACCTTGTCGGGAAGTTACATCTGGCTTGATAACTATGGGACCCATGCGTTTATGCTTGCAGAAACAAAAACTACATACTCATTGTATAAAATACAATATGTGGTTAGGGACCCTGTAGCATGAATATATGGCTTACAACATGTGTTTTACAAATAGTGATGGTTAAACACGTGGTTGACACTCTCTAGTTTAACTAAATATTGAAAATATGTTTGGTATGTTAACTATGGGACCCATGCGTTTATGCTTGCAGAAACAAAAACTACATACTCAGTGTATAAAATACAAATTATGGTTAGGGACCTGTAGCATGAATATAGGGCAGGGGTGGGCAACTTCTTCAGTAGGCGGGCCAGATGTGGGAAAATGAAGTTTTTGGTGGGCCGGATTATTAGATGAATAATATTCAATAACTTAATCACATATTTTTTCACTAAATTATTTCCATAGTTTCCATGTTTCGTCAAATATCAAGGACCAATGTTGTACTATTTTAATACCACAACACTCTGACCATACAGTAAACATACTGCTTTGTTGCCAACCTTTGTAAAAATGCTTTGGTATCCAATCTTTGTTAAATGCCCGAAACTCTCTTTCTAATTTACGTTTCATGGGATATTCCATGGTTAATAATCCTTAATAATTTATAAAATCCACTTATATTTGAAATTTAAATATAACTGATAACAGCTAAAAAACCAACAATAACAGTCACGTTGTTACAAAGTACCCAGTAGTGTCTGATGTTTACAACGCTTTATGTTTTGACCTTATATTGCTTGTTTAAAAAGTGTGCTAACACCATTGTTTGTACACTAAGGCAATTGTTTATTTCACCGGCTCGCAATAACAGTGCGGTAAGAGTAGAGCGATGGCCAACTTTTAGGAATGATACGTCGGACTACATTACTGTGTGGTTGGATACAGACAGCGGGCCGGACCAGGGCCACATTACAGGGTATTGTTAAATACAGTCTGGGGGCCGGTCGAAATCCCTTCACGGGCCGGACCCGGCCCGCGGGCCGTATGTTGCCCACCCCTGATATAGGGTATACAACATGTGTTTTACAAATAGTGATGGTTAAACACTTGGTTGACACTCTCTAGTTTTAACTAAAATTATGTTTTTTTCTGATTCACGTTACACATCTTTAACTTTATTAAAATTTAAAATAAATTAGCAAAATGAAATATAACGCAAATGAAAGAATTTTAAAACGAATTTTTCGACTTTTAGCACCCCTACTTTTCTTTTTGCTCTTATCGGGGCAAGCGCATTTGGCCGCTCGTCGCTAAACCAAAAGGTCACTTTAGGCTGTCCTTTCCAGTTTGTAAAGTCGGTGCTTGTCTAAATCTGACTCCAGTAACTTGCAGCATATAATTCAGACAATAGACTATAGACGCACGGTAATATTTTATTCTGTAAGCTGCATTCTATTACTTAGAATGCAGCGCATAGTATCGCGAATGGTGGCATTATTTTGTACGTTTACATACACGGCAATATATAGCAGTGGGGAGACATTTCGACGCCCTTTTTAATTGCCATAATGACTGGCATTTAGTTACAAAGGCGGTGTAGTTGTCATAAATACGACGCAAATTACTCGTTAGATATACGTCGTTCACACACGGGTTCTACAAACAATACACGTGATCATTATACACGAACAATTATATTAGTTCCCGAAAGCATCGATTCACCACATATCTCCCTTTTTCCAGGCTTTTTTAAACAAAGTATTATGCCTATTCTCGTTGTGGTGAGATTCGATGTTGAGGGAAAATTCTTGATCGCCTTTCACAGCACCACGTAGAATTCATTCGCACCTGCAAAAAACTAATAGACCATGGTTGGGCAATCAAACGCCAGGCTACACAACTATGCATAATAATCTGGTGCAATGTCTGTGAGTGCGTGATTTTGTTGTCGTGTAAAAAACCGTAGTAGTTGTTCCATCTCACAATTAAGGCAGTAACGCCGCGATTTGTATCACATGACCCCATGAGGCCATACTTTCGCCAACCAAGCAATTAAAATCAGTAGCATATATCTTCGCTGATTAGCGGGAAAATAAAATATAAACAAATAGCATCGCAGTGCGATAGGGCAACAAAATATAGACATCAAGGTGGCGAAAGGTAATAACGACCAATATTAGACATGTTAATAGTCAGTGACACATAACGCAGCGCTCTTACCAACTATGAAACTACGGCAATACGTTCGATCAAACTTGGCACCGTATAGGTTCTATACACAGACCGTGTAACTCGACGTGGAATTGGCGGTGGCGTCGTTGCCTGTTGTGGAGCAGGTGGAGGATACGTAACGCGTGGGGGAATGGGTTGCGGTGGTACAGGCGATTCGTTTTGGGCAGTACGATCTCTTATATTATTATGCTTAAATTGCACCGACGCTTTGCAAACTGGAAGAACAGCCGTAGCTAATTTATTAACTTCTGCAGCGTTTGTACAAACGGACTTAACTATAGGAAACGACTCCGGACAATTCGACGCACTTAGACGGCAAGTCTCACCATTTTCTACATAAGGAACAACCCTTGAGAGCGAAGGACGAAAACTGGCGTTATAATTGCGGGCACATATTCCATATACGAAAACTAGGTTCCGCCTGCTTTGGAAACGTATGTCAGACACACGTTTATAAGTAGGAACTTTAACAAGACGACAATTTCGCGCATCTACTTTAAAACCAAAATACTGCAAGAATATCCCTACCAATTACGGGATGCAGTACATTTCCAACGCGAAAACTCCAACGAAATTTACCGACGCCATTAAAACTTATAAAAACAGTTTCTTTACCAGACACTTTGATATTAGTGTCATTTAACGTAGATGAACAATTTCCGGAGTTAAATAATGAATTGACATCATCCATTGGAGGTAGAACAGAACATTCCTCACTTTCATCCACAAAATAGCGCGTACCAGTCTTATAGTCCGCAACAAAAAATAACGATCCAGGAGGAGCGGATTTCGACAATCGTTTCGAAAACGGTCTATTAAAGCGTTTACGCTTACGATTATTTACCTTTCGGACTTTTCGACGACCATTTATGCCAAAGTGGCAACGAAAGCGAGACTTAAACGGCGAGTCAACTTTAACCTCACACGACAGACGAAAATTAGACATAGACGCGCCTGATTTACTGCTTGGTCGGTAGCTGTATGGACGTATAGGGTCATATGACAAAATATCGCAAGCGCTACTAACCATTTTCTGAGACGGTGTTCGTGCACTTGTGGATGATGTCGGTTTGTTCTTTCTGTCTGCAAATCTGTAAAATGAGACACCGCTATTATGCACCATTGTAGTATCCAAGTATTTAATAACCAACCTAGGACTACGAATTTTTTGAAAGTCAAATAAAATTAACCAGGTGGCTCTGGATTGCAGTTATCAAGCACACACAATTACCTAGCAATTAGTATTTGAAATAGGCAGAAACAAAAAAAATAAAAAAACCAAAAACTATTATTAAAATGATTTAAAAAAACAAACAAAAATAAACTCCTGATCGTAAAAGAATTTTTCTTTCTTCGTTCGTCGGGATTTCCACGGCGAATCTTCACTTGGGCTGTAGAAAACGACTTCTTCTGGTTGTTCACGCAGATTCCTGTCGAGGTCTTGGCTCAATCGGGTGATTTAGACAGTTCTTAATCTTGAACAATATATGTCGCTGACTTCAGTTGATGATTACAAAACACTTCAGGCGGTTTCTTCTATAAACAGTTCTAGGCGGTAACTTCAAGTTTCTTTCTCTATAAGCGTGTTTTTTAGTTCTTTAACAACTTCGAAATGAAGCTTCTTCGGTTATACACTTTTCTTCGGTAAGGTTGCGTGTTCATATCACGTCGGGTGCAACAATTTAGCACCCCTACTTTTCTTTTTGCTCTTATCGGGGCAAGCGCATTTGGCCGCTCGTCGCTAAACCAAAAGGTCACTTTAGGCTGTCCTTTCCAGTTTGTAAAGTCGGTGCTTGTCTAAATCTGACTCCAGTAACTTGCAGCATATAATTCAGACAATAGACTATAGACGCACGGTAATATTTTATTCTGTAAGCTGCATTCTATTACTTAGAATGCAGCGCATAGTATCGCGAATGGTGGCATTATTTTGTACGTTTACATACACGGCAATATATAGCAATGGGGAGACATTTCGACGCCCTTTTTAATTGCCATAATGACTGGCATTTAGTTACAAAGGCGGTGTAGTTGTCATAAATACGACGCAAATTACTCGTTAGATATACGTCGTTCACACACGGGTTCTACAAACAATACACGTGATCATTATACACGAACAATTATATTAGTTCCCGAAAGCATCGATTCACCACAGACTAATTTTGGAATTTTGCAATGTGTCTTAAACGCTGATTTAGGCTGTTGCAAGATGACGGAGTGTACCACGAAGACTGGTTTAAGTTGTCGTAGTTTAGGATAAGAATTGGATCAAGTTGTCGTAGTTTACTATAAGGCCGGTTCGTATATTATCGAATCTAAAAATGTTAATGTTTTTGCACCAGTTATATATATATATATATATCCTGGTAACTTTACTCTTAAAGTTTGATGTACGATCGAATTTTGTAGTATTTTAAGCTTTACTACATTTTGTTATTATGTTTCTTTACTCAACCTATTTCATGCTACCTAACACTGCTAAGAGAACTCGAATACAACAGTGCTCTTAGTATATATGCGAAT
>AACT01009134.1:0-11681 GCA_000149265.1 Ciona savignyi | reverse complement strand
TATTTATTGCGTTGGGCGGCGAAAACACAGAGAGAACAAATACTTTTAAAGTGTATGAGACTAATAATAAGAGGATGTTGTTGTTATGCTATGATGCATTTTGTATTTCCGACCTCCCACTTTAAAAAAAAAGTTGGACGCTTTCGCATGATAGCCCGTGCTTTCGGTATGGAGAAACGCACCACGGGTATTAAGTTTCCTAGTTTTTTATAGGCCCATTTACAATATAAGAATAAAAAAGTCGCTAGTCAGTGATTTACGCGTCTAAAATAAGGTTGTGTTTATATAGGCCGACCCAATCCAGAAAATATTTTATGTTCCGGTTGGGTTCTAACCGTCCGGATTGGAGCCAAAGGTCCTTATACAAAAATTGGTCTTCTAGACATAAACCATTCCGCTTTCACTACTAGTGTGGAATAATTGGTGAAACTACTGTCATATTCCAACGGTTATATGTGTGCGCGTCTAGGATATCTCATTGCGTAATTACGTAGTTGCGCTTTGATCTCCGCAGTTATGGGCCTAACGAGCAACACTAAAAGAATGGAAAGAGGAAAGGCGGAAAACTGCTTCTAAAACTATGGAAAATAATTCCAATCCAACCCTAAACACTAATCTTAACCCCAGAGCTAACCCAAACACCAACCTCAATTTAAAAAATAATTCGAATACCATAATATTTGTTTAAAAGAGTAGTCGTGTGTATCTTTGTGATGACACATGCGAATGCGCTGAGCTCACAATAATAATTAAAAAGAGAATAAACTATTATTTTGTTGTCAGGTCAGCTATTAGTTCAGGACAGAAAGTTAAACTGGTTTTCTATACTTTGTAGCTCTCACCTGTGTAGCAAATTCGCGGCTTGTGTAATATTTGTTGCACATTATATTAAATTTAGTTAAATCGTTTTAAGTAAGTCATAATTGCATGCTGCACATCTGCGAGCGTCTGTTCTAAAAACCCGTTTGTACCTCACTTCCTGTGCGTGTCAACGGGATATAATCCCCATGCCATATGTTTTGCAAGCTGATGTTTTGTGTATAAAGTCTTTGCATGAAATATTATCGAAAACGCGTTTTAGAATAAAGACCCAAAATAAAATCGCCTGCTGCTGGGGCGCTGCTCCAGGCATGTCTAGCCAATAAGTTTAACTGTATGTGTTTTACTGAATTAGTTTATAAGATACAATTCAGAAACCTTCCGAGACGGAGTCAATTCGGAGTCTAATTAGTTGGAGATTTCAGGTCAGGTTCAGTGCTATAGCTATAAGCACGCAAAACAACCACAAAAGAACTTGTTTCTCCACACCTGTTTACGCAATTATAATTTTCCCATTTTAAAATCCTCTGATTTACTGTTGTTTACCCAATTTCGTTTCACGAAACGATTAACCAGATTATTGCTTCGTAATATTTTATTGACTCTTTATGCTCGGTGTGTCTCTTCAGTCGTTTTGTAATAAACCAACCCTATAGTTTTATTCCAAACGGATAGGTCTTCCAGGTTAAGCGAATTCTTACAGTTCTGACACTTACTATTATAACTAGACTTAGAAACTTTAATTCTTTAAGTTTTATTTTCTGTCTTTAACTAATAGCGGAACTTTACAATATATATTAAAAAAACAATGTTTTTTAGCGCTTTCGCACGAGTCATCGAAAAGATACACGCGCCTACTGTTTTCGACCAGGTGCAAGGGGACCAGGACCAAACAATCCTTTCACACACGCTTTGCCAAAAATTATTTATTATAGTTAAAACCAGTTAGCTGTTTTAACTCTCGCGTAATCACTACAAAATATTTGAATTCCGTGTTGTTTCGCCTGGTAGATATTTAGAGGACTGCGTACATTACACAAACTAGCACAAATAGTGCTGTCTTACACGAGGCAGAAATCGTTTAACTCGCTGTAACAATGGTAGCATTATATCAACGAGCGGATTGGTATTACATTAAAAGCGCGCGTAGACCACCACAGCTGATCGCGGATTGATATAAATTTAAATAAAACCAAAATTGTTTTGTTTACTGCAAATACGGTTTTCCTTATTTGTAAAAGGGGGGGGGGGGGGGGTTAAAAAAACAATTCAGCCAAAAAAGGCATAGATTCAACAAAGCTAAACAACAAAAAACAACAATAAATCATCGAGTTTTTTATGTGGAAATATAATTATGCAAAACGCGTGAACTATGGAGTTTTGAAACAATTTTCCCTTTCTGCTTTTATTTGATAGCAGACTTTGATATATTAAAGAAATATTAGTTACTCTCGCGTATTATCATCGTAAGGTGAGCGTGTTCGCACGAGTTATTAAAGAGATACACGCGTCGCTCTTAGTGACCCGGTGCAGGTGTAAGATGGACCAGGGCCAAACAATCCTTACATACACGGTTAGGCGAAGTTTGCTTAATATTTTAAAAAAGGAAACGGACCCCAGATTTTCTGTCATAAATACCTTAGCTTCCGCATATAAAACTTTCGTGTATATTGAAAATTGATTTTAAAACGACTTTTTAGTTACTTACTAACTAAGCCAAAAAAATTGATGCGTTAAACGCGAGTTGGTGGTCTTAGACCTAAACCCTAAAGTCAATGTGGAAATTAACCCACTTTGGGTAGTATCCATACTAGGTGGATGCTGGCAGACACACATTCCACGAGTATCTCCACAGCGTACAATCAACTTATCCTTCGTACCCCGACAACCTTTACACATTCCCTCCAGCGGATGTGCCGCCGGATAACCGTACTACTACAGAGTTATGCGATTTTATGTTTCTATTCGAATTCTTATATTATTCCAGTAATATAATTCTAGCGACACAGAGAAGTGAATAACGGTACGTTCGTGTGGTCAAATGGTTAACGCGACCGATACATATACCTACAAAAAAACGGTCCTTGTGACGAGCCCATCATGGGATCGAAACTTGGCTCAGTAAAAAAAAAAAAAAAAAAAAAAAAGAAGTGAATAACGTTCATACCTGCGGAGATAATTTGACTTTCCAATTGAATTAGTTTATAAATCGGTCCTTTGGCTGCAAAGCGAACGGTTATAACCTAATCGGAAGCTAAGGAATTTTTATAGGATTGGGTAAGCTATATAAAAGCTTAAATAATATAGGGCCCAACAACAGCCACTGACGACTATAATTACTCATATTGTGTATATGCCTCTAACGGAACTCACTAGAGTACGTAATACGGGTAGTGCGTTTCTCCTTACCGAAAGCGCATCTAAGCGAGAGCTCGGTAAACAACTTGCATCATCGCATTGCTTTTCATGCCAATAGAAAATAGATTATCGTAAATGTCAGTTGTATCTAGTGTCAACATTTCAGAACACGAGAAGTTTATACACTTTATTTACTAGTTTTATTTTGTTTTGAACTGGAGATTTTATTTATTAAACGATTCTCGAATTTCCTCTTTCCCGAACTCAACTTGAAACCGCTTCGGTTTAACATAGTGCTTTCATTTTCCCACCCCAACACCGTTTCGATATACTTTCATTATTCGCCTGTATATCCGTTTGCACATTATAAAAGCCCAAATTCTGTTTTGTTTCCGCTATTTTCGTACACCATGTCAGGTTGTGTCGCTTGCTGCGTCTATATACAAGGCTTCAAAGTCTGGACTGTCGTCCATGCGTTTATATTAGTTCACTGTCGCTGTGTTTAAAGTTAGAGTTATTCAGTCGGATGCTGTTTATAGTCTATCCGTCGGAGAAGTTAGGCCAGTCCAGCCACCTCAGCGTTATGAACGGCCAGGTGCATACATACTAATGGCGTTGCCCGCATGAAATCATCGCGACGAACGCGAGGGTTCCAAATTATTCATTAAAACTTTTACTAATTATGACGAATGGGTTCAAACTCGAGACTTTTAAGCGTCTCGTTTAAAATGTCCAAAAACCACATTCTAAAGCAAATCAATGTTAAAAAATTGATTAGCTTTCAACCGTCGCATCCCCTCACTTTTCGTACGTTCGGCGCGTCTCTGTGCTTGATTAATATTATCTGATATAATTGTTTATATTCGGGCAGAATTTATACTGTGATTGTGAGGTTTTATTTGGAATGATCGTAATTTTGTTTCTAGCTTGCATTTATATATTCGTGTAAGCATTTTCTGCGTAAACGGAGAGCCCAGGATTTTTTATCGTGCTTAGTTTCGATCCTATGAAGGCCTCGTCACTAATTTCGTTTTTTTATATATAGGGAATTGGTATATGAATCGGTTACGTTAACCATTCGGCCACCCGAACGTTCTAGGAGAGCCCAAGAAAGCTACTCCATTTTTGCTTATGGTTAAATAGCGCCATCGTGCGTTATCGATGTTATTCTGTAGTAGAATGCATTTGTAGATTTTGAGTTCTGTTAACCACAGAGTCACCCAAATCATTATACAGCACTCCAAACAGTTAGAGTCGTTCTCAGATATTATTGCGTCCCTTGATGATTTTCCAGACTTTATTTCAGCCCTGGCCGCTGTGTCTCAGCCGTGTGTTTCGTATAATCGGTCTCGTCCTTTGTTCAGACTCCGTCCTATTTTGATGAAGAGTGTTTTGAGTGTTGGTGGTCGTTAAGAGCTTTCTTTGTTTGATAATGAAGTGAAGCATCCAATCATATATCCTAGTCGCCATGTTGTAACATCGCTTATTGTTAAACATTACCATGTCGTTGCCGGTCATTCGGGTACTCAACACGTCTTAGCGGCAATACGGGAACGTTTCTGGATTGTCAGAGGGCATTCTATAGTGTTCGATATTATTAAAACTCCTGTAGGCAATGTCGCTTCTCGATAGCGAAAGTTGGCAAAGAAATTAAGGCTCCTATACCCCCATGTAGACTGACCCATGTAGACGTGGGTTCGCAACTAGAGACATGTACAGCAACAACAGTCTAAACTTCGTTGGTGCCGAGAAGGAGCTCCGACAGCAAATCCAAAACTTTATTCAGAAGAGCATCAACAATTCGTTGAACCAAAAGGAAAATTAATGACACTTTAATTCACCTTTGGCAAGTCACCAAGGTGGCATATGGGAACGAATGATACGTACCATTCGAAAGCTGCTTCGCCATCTGACGGCGGAAAGAATACTGGGCGATAATGCGCTGCATACCTTCATGATGGAAATAGAGTTTATGTTACGGACAAAACTGTAATATTAACATTGTGATTTTTATGGGTAGGCCAATATTACGTGATTATACCATTGTCTCGTATTCGAGTATTGTAGCCAAAAAAAACGGGGTGTACGGAATTTTGCTTGGTAGTACAATATTTAACGGTTTACAATTGTTGGTGGGTAATTTGTAAAATTGTTACCCTGAAATTATAATGTAAATGTACAATGTTATGTTTTAGGCACGTAAGTCAACCTTTTTTACATCGTTTAATTCTGGATTTGTATGCTGGAATAAACGCATCTGAAAACGTGTCTTGTTGTTGGAGCGGATCCAATATTATTTAAAAAATGGACTACCTGTATATTGGAAGACCTTAACATTATTGACTATGGATAATCAGCAAAGCAGTGGGTCGTCTCACGAACTACTGGCAGTGTTAGACACTGTAAATCCAGGCTTGCAGAAAGAGCCGCTACCTAGGGCTAAGTCTACAAGAAGTAAGAATTCTTCAGCCATCGTAGCCCGTAGAGAGGCTGAAGCACGGGAGCTGAGACTTCAGCAACTAAAGCGAAGATGTGCAATTGAGTCGCAGTTGCTAGATCAAGAGTACCAGCAACGGCAAATGGAGTAACAGCAAAAGCAACTGCAGATAGAACAACATCAAAAGCAACTGCAGATAGAACAACATCAAAAGCAACTGCAAATGGAGCTACAGCTTGCCAAGGCCACGGAAGAAGTGGAGCAGAACTAGGATATAAGGAAGCATTGGATATATTACACAAGCGTCATGGAAGACTTGATCTCGTCGTTAGAGCTCAGTGGACCGCTTGGTAAAGCGTCCTCAGCTGAAGGAAACGGATTATGCTGGACTGCGTAATTTCAGAGCACAGGCTGCGGAGAGTTACAGATTGTTCAGTCTTTGGGACTGTTGTTATACCTTGGACTTACCGCAAAATCTCGAAACCATTGTGCAGCGTCTGCCACAGTCTGCGAAAAAGCGTTACATATCTCAGTCGTCAAAGCTGGGTTTACGGAACCACGAACTGTGACCTTTCAGTCGCTATTGGAATTACTCGATCTTTTGGTAGAAGATAGTTTGGGTCCCATGATGCAATTCGTCTGTGAAAACGAGAATAGACGCAAAGAATCGGACTACAAGGGTCGAGCTGCTAACAGAGCGTTAACTGCATTCTCCACCGTTTCTACTCAGCTACCGAATACTAGGAACACTGACGCATGTCCCGATTGCAACGGTTCGCACTGGATATGGAAGTGCGCTACCTTTAAAGGCCGCCCGATAAAGGACCGGTATCAGCTTGTGCGTCGGAAGGAGCTCTGCTTTAACTGTTTGAGACATGGTCATTGCGCATCAGAATGCAGCTCTAAGGGAGTCTGTCGCGCCGAAGGATGTACAAGGTCTCACCATACTCTGCTTCATTAGATCAACCAGATAAGCCCGAACTCGCCTCCCGGGAACAGTACTACTTCCGACCACCCACCCGTACAGGCCGTAAATGGGGCCGGTGCCTCTGGCACTACTGCCGCCACCGTTCGAACTTCGAACGTCCGGTTAAAAGTAGTTCCCGTCGTCGTTGCAGCTAACGGTGCGTCGTTACATACGCATGCTTTCCTCGACGATGGGTCGGATATATCATTGTGTACTGCTGCACTTGCCAAGCGGCTTGGAGTGGAAGGCAAACCGGAGAATCTGACTATAACGACTGTCAATGGAAAAAGCAAGCTCATAAGCAACGTAGTTGCGTTGTCGTTGCATGGGATATCTGCCACCTCAACGATTAAGGTAGATGACGTAATGGTTGTACCCTCGCTTCCGGACTTGCGGGGAAGCATCCCGACTGTCGAGGACCTTCGTCGCTTCGATCACATGCGAGGAATTGACTTTCCCGTGATTGAATGCTCAACTGTTGACTTATTGTTAGGTGCTGACGTCCTGGAAGCACATCGGCAACTTGAAGTAATCCGTGGCGCGGCAGGCGACCCTGTCGCTGTACGTACTGGCTTGGGCTGGTGTCTGTTTGGCCCGGATCGCCGCAACATGCGTAAAAACGCAAACGTGAACTTCGTACAGCGCTCGCTGGATGTACACTCGCAATTGGAGCAGTTATATGCAGATGACTTTCGCGATTTAAGTGCGACAGGGGTGGGACTCTCTGTTGATGACGTTCGCGCGCTGGCCATCATGGAATCTAGCGCAGAGAAGGTTGATGGTCACTATCGTCTAGGTCTACCCTGGAAGACTACGAAACCGATATTGCACTTTAACAAGGTTTCCGCGGAAATGCGCCTTGGTCAATTTAAGAGGCGCTTCGACCATAACCCCGAATTATTTACGAAATATAAAAAGAAGATTGAGGGATACATCACGGATAGACATGCTAGAAGGGTACCGGAAGAGCACTTACCCTCATCCGATCAAACGTGGTACCTGTCGCAACATTCAACGGGACAGAAATTTCGTGTAGTCTTCCACTGCGCCGCTAAGCACCTGGGCACGTCGTTGAACGACAATTTGCTGCAGGGCCCTGACCTTACGAACCCTTTGATCGGCATCCTGTTGAGATTCCGTCAGGAGAGAGTCGCCTTTGCCGCTGATGTAAAGAACATGTTCCAACAGGTCAGGGTGGCGCCCAAGGACTGTAACTCGTTACGTTTCCTGTGGTGGCCTGAAAGCGACATGAGTTTGCCACCAGTGGACTATCAAATGCTTGTTCACATATTTGGTGCGACGTCATCACCGAGCTGTGCAAGTTTTGCGCTGCGCAAAGCAGCTTTGGACAATAGTGGTTTGGTTTCAAAAGCACGCCGTTGACACGGTCCTAAGGAATTTTTATGTGGACGATTGCCTGTAATCTGTTGAGACTGAAGAACAAGCCATTACCTTGATTGGGTAGGTGAAGAGACTGTTAGAGGAAGGTGGGTTCCACTTGACGAAGTTTGTGAGTAATTCACCCGTTGTACTGGATTCGGTACCAGAGACTGAAAGGTCGTCGGTCTTGATAAACTTGGACTTACAAAATCTACCTGTGGATAGAGCGTTGGGAGTTCAGTGGGACATGGCGAAAGATGCGTTTGGATTCAATGTGCAAATAAAGAGTAAGCCCTTCACGCGTCGCGGCATGCTCTCAATGGTTAGTCAAATCTTCGATCCGTTAGGATTTATCCAACCCTTTCTTTATCCTGCCGATGAGAAGGTTGATACAAGGACTGGAAATCATGGCTGGAGCATTTGCCAGCACTTCAGACCGTTACCGTACCCCGATGTTTTAAGTTGCCCTTTAAGAAACCAGTTTCAACGCAGCTGCACTGTTTTGGAGACGCCTGTGAGGATGGATACGGAGCGGTTTGTTACCTGTGATTCGTAGATCACTCTGGTTCTGTTTATTGCTCGTTTGTGGCTGGAAGATCACGCGTGACACCACTAAAACCAGTGACAATACCACGCTTGGAACTCGTGGTAGCCGTGACAGCTTTTTAATTGGGAACAATGGTCATTGAACACTTTTACTATGACGTCAACAATGTAATGTTTTGAACCGACTCTACTACGGTATTGCATTACATTCATAACACTAATTGTCGTTTTCAAACCTTCGTGGCGAATAGATTGGCGACAATCCACAGTCTGTCGGAACCGTCACAATGGCAGCATGTTGGGACTAAGGACAATCCTGCTGACGTTGCGTCACGCGGTGATATGCCTGAATATTTGGACAAAACACAGCTGTGGGTTCCGAGGACCGGACTATCTCTGGAAAGAAGAGAATAACTGGCCGAAGCAGCCGGTTCGTTTTGACGTATGTGAGACCGTGTTGGAACTGTAACGGGCTAACACGGTTTGTGCAACCGTCGTTAGCTGCTACTTTAGGGAAATCTTCCTACGATATTCCTGTTGGAACAGACTGCAGCGATCAGTTGCTTGGCTTATCAGGTTCAAGCTCTGTGTGATACAGCGATATGGTAAGAAGCGAACTCCAACGCTTCGTTTTAACGCAACTGGTCTGACCGTGGAGGAGTTGGACTTGGCGACTCTGTCAATAGTGCGTCTTGTACAGCTGAAGGGCTCTTCTTCGCCGACTCAACAATCATCGCTGCTTCAGCTCAGGCCATTTCTAGACGAAGGAATCCTGCGGGTTGGTGGTCGGTTTCAGCGATCCGGCCTCGAATCGGAGCGAAACACCAGATCATTCTACCGTACCGCCATGCTGTTACCGACCTGATAATTCTGCATTATTATGTCACAGAAGGACGGCGACTTGGTTTTTGGTCGTCGACGAGTTGAACCCCCGAGGTGCCTGGCCTAAGGGCATCGTCGACGAAGTTTACCCGGACAGCGAAGGAGCTGTAATGCGCGTTCGCGTTCGCACCGCGAAATCGACCTATATGCGCGATGTGCGTAAATTGTGCCTACTTGGGGTTGCATGCTAATGCTTTGTTCCGTCGTTTCGCCATTTCACATTCGTTGCCGTGTTCACTTTCGTTCTGTGATCGTTGTTTGTTTTGCCCGTGTTGTGTCATAAATACCTGCATATGTCGCATTATTTATGGGGCGGTATGTTACGGACAAAACTGTAGAATTAATATTGTGATTTCTATGGGTAGGCCATTATTACGTGATTATACCACTGTCTCGTATTCGAGTACTGCAGTCAAAAAACGTGGTGTTAACTACAGAGTCACCCAAATCATTATACGGCACTCCAAACGTGGTCCTCGCATGCCAGCGCGTCAAACGCTGCACACTTTAATTTAAATTCCTTAATTTCTCGCTTTCCGTTTTGTTAGTTCGTCCTTCAGTTCTACATTCGTTCAGTTGACAGTTATAGTTGGTTTCGGTGCAGTAGTTTGTTTTTCCTATTTTTTATTGCAGTTTTATTTGTAGTAGTGGTGGCTTACTAACTTATATTTATTTTACAGCTGCATACCTCAGTACTTCAGTATTAGAAAACCTATCCCCTTCCCCCTTACATTTCCCCCATTTCAAAGCCAAATTTTGTTGCCAAATTTTCATTTTTCTAGTTCGCCTTGCCGCCGTCGTTTTGTTATTAAGTTGTCTTAAGTTGTTAATTGGTTGTTCTAATTAGGGAGTTGTTTAGTTATGAATGTGACCGTTTGTCGGTTACACGTGGTGTACGGAATTTTGCCTGGTAGTACAGTATTTAACGGTTTATTATTGTTGGTGGCTAATTTGTAAAATTGAAAGCCTGAAATTATAATGTACAATGTACAATGTTATTTTAGGCACGTAAGTCAGCCTTTTCTAAATCGTTTCATTCTGGATGTTTCATATTGGATGTTTATGCTGGATGATTAAACGCATCTGAAAACCCCATACGTGTCTTGTTGTTGGAGCGGATTCAATAGTTTATCTTGAACAATCGCCCACTGACAACGGTAACCAACGACCCGAGAGATTTGAACGCACTCTCGCCCATGTCATTTTTAACCTGTACCATCGAAGCGTCATATTCTCCAGGAGTGTTCGTTAACCAAAACTTACTTGCCATTACTCCAACAACGGTAAAAATGGTTAAACCCAGTTCCAAATTTCAAAAAAGGAGATTTGGTTCTAATGGTCGACGAACAGAGCAAGCGAGGTGAATGGCCGAAGGCGCGGGTGACCGAAGTCTATCCTGATCGAGAGGGAGCTGTACGAATAGTGAGGGTTCGAACGTCGAAGTCCGAATATGTCAGAGACATACGTAAACTGTGTTTATTGGAGTTGGCGTAACTCCCCCTACAAGTACCTTACACGGACTGTTGTTTGTTTATTGTCATGAGGCTATCTCGGTTGGTTGCTGTCAACTCGGCCCGTAGTAGCTGACACCGCTACGAGCTAGCAGGGGGCCCCCAACATAAACGGGATGACCTCGTATTTCTTTAAAATAAATGAATCTGTGAACATATATCATTTGGGGCCGGTGTGTTAACTACATAGTCACTCACCCACATCATTATAAGAAACTTTCAAACATGGTCCAGCGCTCCAAACGCTTCTTCACACTTTAATTCCTTAATTTCTCGCTTTTCCGTTTTATTGGTTCGTCCTTCAGTTTTAACTTCGTTCAGTTGACACTAATAGTTGGTTTTGACTGCACTTTAATTTGTAGTGGAGGCTTATTAACTGATATATTTATTTTACAGCTACGAACTTTGATAATTTAATATTAGAAAACCCTCCCCCTTACCTTTTCCCCCATTTAAACCCAAATTTGTTACCAAATTTCCATTTTTCAGTTCGCCTTTCCGCCCTAATTTTCGATATTAAAATTGGTTTAAGTTTAAAGTTGGGTTGTTTTAATTGGTAGTTTTTTTAGTTTTAATTCGTAAGTCCGCACATCTGTATGTCCACTCCATTCTGTTTGAAGGTTCTGCTCAGTCTCAATTATCCGAAATGGAACGTTGACCAGATCACCATTTCGAGTTGTTTATTAACTGAAAATTAATAATATTAATAAATAAAAAAGTGCGAGCTTTTTAGATTTGGCTTTGGGGTTTAGCCGTAGATAGTGCGGATCTTTTATATTTG
>AACT01009021.1:0-15956 GCA_000149265.1 Ciona savignyi | reverse complement strand
ACAATTCCAATTGGGTATGTAGCTTGCTTTGGTAAGACAGTCCCATATAAAACAGCAGGAGGGGCAGGACAGCTTGTTGCTGAAACAAGTTTAAATATTTTAGATGAACCAGAAGACAAAATATTTCACATTGGCTGAGATTGGAGTTTATATGAGTTAAGAGGAAAATAGAATGATAGACTGGTTTAGATATGCTTCTTATTATCCAATAAAATTCTATGTGTATTTTACAAAAAAACTTATTAAATCAACTGAAAAGCACACAAATTTTATTGCATTTCCTTTCAGTTCATCAATTTTTAATCACCTGATTCAATAGTGGAATAATATAATACAGATTATCCTATAGAAATTTCCAATGCATTTTTACAAACTTTTGTCCTAAAAGTACTTAATGCGATCACACCCAACGCTCTTTCAATTAAGGTAAAAAAGAATGTATGCCAATTTACCATGTAAACATCTGCTATTGTGCATGATATTAAAGTAGGATATATTAATTTTTTTCCTTTGTTACATATGCAAATAAAAGATTCACCGCAATATTTCAAACAAGAGACATATCTAGTTTTCTAAATAATAACATTGTAATTTTAACATGCAGAGTGTTATTTAGATGTTTGTGGTACCCAGGACAGATTAAAGTAAAAGCATAAATAACTTAACTCCTAACTATTTATTTGTCTAAATGTTGTCTACTTTAAAAACTTAACAATCTTTAACATTGTAAAGGTAAACATTTGTAACCATAAAATTATACAAAAAGTAGGATATTTAGGTTTAAATAGACTCTGTTAAGAGTCTTGTTCACCGGAACAACCGACTACCTAACGGCTTTTTGGTTTCATTTAAGCTGACATTTCGATTTAGTTGCATATGAACAATTTCGTATTTTTAGATTTATGACCAACGGGAAAAAATATATTTAATTGTATTTAAGGGAGTTTCCCAGAAGGTGAAACCCCTTTTCTGGTGCCCTGCCAGTTTTGGCGGGTAACGTGCGCATGTTTTGTTAGCCTTCAAGTGTTTTAGCAATGGATACACGCCTAGACTTCAACGTAGATGAACCTGATGACGATGATTTGGACCTCGTTTATCATGCCGTTAGCACAAATGAACCAGTTATACTGATGCCTTTATTTGGTAAGTGAGAAGTCAACGGTAAGTGATTTTCATATAGGTTAATCTAATTATTTCTACAAAACCTAATTTTTATATATTTATAAGCTAACAATATATATTTATATATTTGTAGTTATCCACTGATGAAAACATAAACTAAAATTATCAACAAGGCAATCTAACCAAAGCACATCAAACCTACTGTATTATTTAAGTGTGACCTACACTAATCCAATATTTCAGAGATTTTGATTAAAATATTAGGTTTCAGTTTATCATTTTTATATCCAGAATTTCTGTAACGTACAAAACCGGGTAGCTTTTAACCAATTTAATTAAAATTTCGTTTCTGAGATTTCCCGCAAAACCTCGGCGATGAGAGCGATGCTAGCGATGAATTAGAACAAGTTTCTACTCGGGCGATAGCGGGCGATAGGCCGGCGATACAGCACGTGACGTCAAAATAATCGCTCGCATCGCTTGCCATGGCCGTAAGTGTGCATCGGCATTAAGTTACAGTACCTTTATTCGCCATTGGCAATAAAGACAAAAAAACGATGAGAAATAACTTTTATATTTAATTTAGCATTCTGAACCCCAAGAATGCGTATAAATCAGCTTACCACGCCTTACAAACACGCAAATTTGCCTGATGCTCTGGGGAACACATAAATATGAACAAAATCGACACTAGGATTGTGTTAAGTTAAGCTATCGGTCGGCGTTTACGTGCAAATACAATGCTACAGTTCGCTCGATATTTGAACCGCCAATGTACAAATTGTTTTTCTATTTGTATAGGCGCCTGTCACTAACCAAAAGTCAAATTCCTGGATACAGGGGGATAAATCACCCAGTCCCGCGCACTCTGCTTTATGTTCTGCTTTGCCATAGCCTGGATGCCGAGGTATATTTCATTACATTTTTTAAGTGAGCCAAGTTTCGCACCCATGATGGACTCGTCACAAGGACCGTTTTTGTTTATCAGAGTAGGTATATGTATCGGTCGGCTTAACCATTCGACCGCACGACCGTACTTTTTTTCATTACATACTATAACATCTGTGTTTTGTACTCTCAGTCCACCTGCTGGAGGTTGGAGTTTGGATGAACCGCACAATGTTG
Source organism: Ciona savignyi (assembly GCA_000149265.1). Taxonomy (NCBI): domain Eukaryota; kingdom Metazoa; phylum Chordata; class Ascidiacea; order Phlebobranchia; family Cionidae; genus Ciona; species Ciona savignyi. The sequence continues at coordinate 13,709 of AACT01009021.1, read as the reverse complement.
TCGCTATTGACAAAATACAAAAACGGTTCTAGGGGACTGTCGCGCTGTCGATTGGTTAAAGCGACCGATACATATACAGACTTCTAAATAAAAACGGTCTTGGTTACGAATCCTTAATGGGTTCGAAACTGAGCTCTAAGAAATGAAACGGTTCTAGGAACGAGCCAACTTGAGTTCGAAATATGAGTCGGTAAAAAACAAATCTGTTTGTGTTCCAGGACAATTCAAAAAAATCTAATGAAAGTACGCAAGACCGAATCGAAGAAACCAATAAGTCTACACAAAGTACATATTTTAGTGGCCGTTAGCTAGGAACGTTCTGCATGAGAGTAAGGACCAAGCAACAATCTTCAACGAGAGAACCTGAACAGTTAATTAAACCTTATGCGTGACCGAAATTATTGTGTTATTAAGTTGTGCCATGGTAATTCTTGTGATAGAAAATTGCTCAAATGATGTTGTAAATTAAGCGCAGATATTTTCGTTCTAGTTCTACATCGATGCTGCGAGAGTTTATACCTTGCCCCCATTTCACAATACCGCATTTCAACAGTGTAAACATAATCGGCCAACTTAATACCTTAACTTCAGGTATGTGCTTTTCAAGTTGCCGGCAGCCGAACCTATAGTTAGCAGTTACACCCACGGAAACATTGCGTCCGTCTAAAACAGTATTTACGCTAATTCGGCGAATGCCCTGGTTTTAATAGACATAGCATATTTACAATCAGGTTAAACGAATATTCTTTTTTAACATTTGCGCATAAAACATCCATGCAAAAATGCATTTAGTTCGGAATACATATAATGTTTTCCACAATCATGAGCCCATCTACGATAAAAAAAAAAGTTTAGAAGGCTTACCTTGTGCAAATACGCAGAAACACAGATTAAGCAGAAAAACTAAAGTGAATATTAAACTAACCGAAGACCACATATCAGGTTTCGGTATTCTTTTAATATTCTTGCGTCCTCTCTAAATCGTGGAAACCCAGAAGTATTAGATGCGTGGGGAAGACGTCGATGCTGCATGTAAACGGTCCGTGCTCGTTTCCTGCTATTATCTTAACACAATCGTGATGACAAATGTAATAAGCTTTTCCGTGATGATTCAACGTAACAAAATATTATAAGTAAAAAACTAAGCGTTACCCAAACGCAATCGGCACCCTTTTGCTTGCTTAATCGATGGTGAATGTGCTACTTTAGGAGGCGTTTATTCTCCCTATCTCTCCAATGCAAACTGACCACACAAAACTGGTGCAACTCAAAATTTTGACATCTTAGATTTTTTCACAATTTGATTTTTTTAATTGAAGCTTGGATCTGCAACCTAAAGTTTTCAGCTTATTCAATCTATAACATCGTTTTAAAAAAAGTTTCGTAACAGGACTTTCATAAATGAAACTAGAGAATGTCGACCACGTAAACCACCATTATTTTTAAAACCTCTGTTAAGTGTACGCTATTTTTTTCTGTATGTACAAACGACCAGTTTGTGTGGTCTGTTGGTCCGTTCTCAGTTTCTTTTGTTTACGTACAATTTTCCTTACAACATAAAGTGAATAATCTTTAACTAATATTAGCTGTTATAGAAAAACGGTGCAAAACAGTCGAAAAGGAAGTCGTGCTTATATTCTTGGGTCCCTTGGGAATTTTCCTGACGCAATATACCTGGAATTTGCCACTGTAGATCCTACAATATTAGCTTACACCACCAGAAATTGTACTTAGTTGGACATTTTTCCCTATTATATAAAGCGTAAATGTGAAGAATGATCTAATTTCAGTGAAATTGGTATTTTTACGAAAAGGGTAAGAGATAGGTTTGATGCATACGGATCTTTTTGTTCGTAATTAAATTCTATATTTATTTATCGCGTAGTAAATCTAAAATCCTTGGAAATCGATTGAAGCGATTGAAGGGAACTCATTATTAATTTAAATTTCCCAGAGCTTTTACTATAACCACATTGACGCGAGTAGACGATACCAAACTCAATACGTTTATCATCAGTCTCGATTGTATGGTTATTTAGTTTTTTTTTGAAAAGATCGTAGTCTGGTTTCATCAATGCAAAAGTAATTTCTAATATAAACCTTAATCCAGTCAATGTATGTTGCGAGTATACCCTGCCATTTTTCTTGTCGTTTAGTTGTTTGTTCGCAAACTTTTTCTTTTTTGCGTCACGATCGTGACAGGTGTGTCTCATGTCGCAAGATTATGAAAGGAAGGGGTTATCCAATTAGATAAAAACTTACAGAAATTTTAAATGGCATGCTCTTATTTCGCAACCACCTTTAATTTTACAAAAAAGGAGAATTCACGCTATCGGAAACATGTAAAAAGGGGGCATATTTTTCAACATTTTTGGCTTTATCTCCGATATTTCCGAATAAGAAAGGAATATTTACTTCAAATGTTTAGCAAATTAATATATGTACATTACAAATAATAAAAACATAAATATAATTTACATTACCCAGTGTACCCCGTGAAACCTCACAAAATAGAATACTTTTAAATAATCCTAAATACAATTTTATTAAGTATATAAATGAGGTGGAAACACAAAACTAACATAAATAAATACAAAAATGTAAATATACGTACGAAAAAGATTCGTTTATTCCACACCTATCTTTATCCCTTCTCCGGTAAATCCCCCTAAATTTATAATTCCACTTAAACAGTCTCGTTGAAAAATAAAGGACAAGGCCAATCCAGTTAAAGCTTTTGAATCTGTTAGATATTATGCTTCAGTTCTCAAGTGGCAAGTTCTGGGTAAGTTGGAAAAAAATCCGTACAGGCCCAAGAATAAAAGGGATTGCCGTATTTCTAATGTTCGGTCACCGATTATTTTATAACAGCCGATATTTCGCAACTGATGAGGATTCACGTTAAAATGTAAAATGTAAGGAAAGTTGTAGGTTAAAAACACGTAAAAAGATACAAACAGACTTTACACACCGCAGTTTAACTCGGGAAATCCGTCAAAATATAAAATTCCTACTATAATACACTATTACTATAATACACTATTCGTCCGGCCGGTTGGTCTAACGGTTAAGTGCATCGCCTTTCAATCGAAAGGTTGCAGGTGCGAAACTGGTCGCTAGCTAGTCGGTTGTGTCCTTGGGCAAGGCACTTTACGGACATTGCCTGAATCCAGCGGATTAGTGGGTTCTACCAAATTGAAGAAACGTGTCTATCATATACAACACACTGCAATAGCTCCGGTAACCCGACGATGGGCGCGAGGTGATCTGACGATTGCCCGTGTGGTAACCCCCTTGATTTTCCAATTCACGGGGATAAACATGAATATCCTATCCTATTACCACGTATATAAATTAGCTACTTAAACCCAATACAAACCAATGGTGAATTTTAATGCGAAGAAAATATTTTAATACACCATTTCTGCCATGAGAATTTTAGGGAAACCCCCCAAACCCTCAATCGCACCCAAACCATTGATCCATTCGCTTTGACTCTACATAGTATGAAATAAACTAATGAGTTAAACTTTTTAGGAATTTTAGCTAATATGTATGTGCTAGATATGCAGTAGAAAATAAATAAATTACGCAAGAGAAATTCCCATCATGACCAAGAATATAAGCATGGTTACCTCGAATTTTAGGTATCTTATTATCGATATTGTAAATTTTTCGATTTTTCAGAACTAGAAGGGACAATTCACTTTAAATTGCGAAGAAAATAATTAATAGTTAACAATGACAAATACATTAGTTAACATATTTTTGAAAAACCCTAAATAATATAAAAACAATTAAAATTCTTTGTTTTCTTGTTTTTTTAGTACCAAGGTGAATCATTTATTTAAAAAAAACATGTCTATTAAGTGTGGATTGGTAACTTGGAAACCCTTTAGTTTCTGCTTGCAGAAACTAATATAGTGTGCTCTTTTTACTAGATATACCATGGGGTTTAGTTAAACAAGTCACCTGTGAAACTATTAGGTTCTACGTGCATTAACAAACTTTATACACTTTGATTCAACTGATTTATTTGCATCATTGAAGGCGAGGCGACAAAGAGCGTAATGTATCATAAGCCATACAAAGTAGTTTTAAAAACACAGCTTCCGGCTGCACAGCGTGATATATGATATGATTGTATTGTAGGTTTGTTCCAGCAACCGCCGACTTGTAGATGTGTGGTCGAAGGTGCTAAAATGCAGCAAGAGTGATTAGTTAACCAGGTCGTTCGTTTCTGCATTTAAAAACATATATCGAACAGTTAAACTAAGTTTTAAAAATGGCGGTGGCTGACACGTAGTTGACATTCTATACTGATACAACTTTTTGGTGAGATTTCGCATAAATTAGCTTGGTTTATGTGTTTTAATATTTCTTTCATTGTGAATGCATGTGAGGTAAATGTATCTAACTTTATAAATTTAAAACACACGTTTTAGCAATAAGTTAAAACCTAATAAACGATACTTAGGAGGATAGGATATTTATGTTTATCCCCGTGAATGGGAAAACCAAGGGGGTTATCACACGGGAAATCGTCAGATCACCTCGGGCCCATCGTCGGGTTACCGGAGCTATATTGCAGTGTGTTGTATATGATAGACACGTTCCTTCAATTTGGTAGAACCCATTAGTCCGCTGGGTTTAGGCAATATCCGTAAAGTGCCTTGCCCAAGGACACAACCTACTAGCTAGCGACCAGTTTCGCACCTGCGACCAGTTTCGCACCTGCAACCTTTCGATTGAAAGGCACTTAACCGCTAGCGCAGTTAACCGCTATAGACTAACCGGCCGGACCTTTTAAAAACTTACAAAAAATGATTTAAAATACAACAATTTGTAAGTTTTGACTGTACAATACAATTCGTAGGCTCTAACTGCGTGTAAATGGGTGTATAAAGTACACCTTTGTACAATCTCAGTTATAGAAATTATGTTGGCTAAAAACCTTGTATAACCATGACAATGGCCCTTCACTGCTAAGTGGCGTGGACTACTTTGGTGCCACAAAATGAAAGAAAATATTAAAACCAGATACAAAAAAAGTAAATATATTTGATTTAAAGTATGCTAAAATAAGATATCAAAGTCTTGATTATTGTTGTATACGATAAGACGGCACCACGTACAAAAGCTCAGCTGAGGTTGTGCATCCAATCACGCCATACTTTATAAAACGTCGCACATGCGTTTCCGCACTTCATTGTTGTAGAAACAATCTAATGATTCAAATGTTAATGTTCAAATGAAACACGTATTAGTTTGCACGGGTTTTCGTCGGGGAAGGCTTGGTATATCGAACCGAATTATATCGAACCGAAGAGCATTGTGATGTGGTCGCGAATTCTATGTTCAGCATTTCTGCTGGCCAACCTATGGCGAAGTCGGATCCGCAATAAATACAAGTAAGTGATAAGCTTTCTCTTAACTAAAGAATAGTGTTTAAACTAACTTAAGTTTGCTTTCAATGGCAGAAAATACTAATCAAGCAATTAATATATAAAAGTAAATGTTGCTACAAGCATTTATCCAGCCTTTTTGAATTCAATGGTGCTTATAAATAATACATAAAAATATCTACTATATATACAATTAATTTTGTCGGATTACTTATTTAACAAAACCAATATTAGTTATAATACGGCCTGCAGTACTAGCATATCTAAAGTCTGTCTCGGCCTGCGTCTTCAATTGGTTTACACATTTAGTTATCGCACCATTGTGTGACGACAGTATTATAACTATTAAAATACCCAAATGTGTAAACAATGGAAGTCTTGACAAGAAATCAATGGCTTATTGTGAACAAACAAAAAGAAGCCTATTTGCCTTTAATATTTAGTATTATTGCAAATAAAAATGTTCAGAATGATAATTTAAATACTAATAATTAAACCTAATATACCAATGTATTATAAGAAATATTAAAATTATTGTTTGGTGATTTAACCCTTAAGGTTCCGATATCTTTTTGTCGAAAAGGCAGAACCGCCGAATGCGTCGCGCGACCAATTCGCAGAGTAAAAAATATATAGTTTCATCCCAAAAGTGTTAAGTAAAAAAAAAGTGCCAAGGTCATTGAAAAAAGAAGTAAATTAATTCGGAAATAAATATTGGATTTTTATAATCCTCATTTTCCTGATATTTACTAATAGTTAAAGAAGTTTGAGTTTTTAGGAAAAATATATTTTATTTCCACAACTAATAAGCAGGATAATAGAATACGATAGAATATTCATGTTAATCCCCGCAAATGGGAAAACGCCAGGCCCGTTATCATTAAAGCAATCATCGTATGCCTCGAGATTGCATGAGGGAGTATTCTTAAATGGCTAATCTTCAAAATTACCTTTCCCCCACGGTCGATTTACCGGAACTATTGGGTTTGTTGTGCATGATTCATACGTTACTTTAATTTGGTACAATATATTCACCCACTGGGTTAAGAGAATGTCCTTTAACCCAGGGCTTCCCAAACTTGAAGTCGCGACACCGCAGTGGGTGGGGCAATGAATTTTAGGGGGCGCAAAGAGTACATCAAATTCACACAAACGACTATATCTATTGTACTTTTTTATCCATATTTCGTTCTTTTTAGGATTTTAAACGTGAGCAAGGGTAGCAAAAATTTAAGTAGAAAAGGGTCGCACGCTTAAAAGTTTGCGAAGCCCTGCTTTTACCCACCAAAGCTATTTAGCCTATCCAGACCAAATTCTAAAAAATCTTTTGTAAGTCGTTTCCATTTTCGAAGGGAGGATGTTAACACGTAACCGATTGTTCTTCTGCATCCTTTAAAAACATGCGGAAACTGAATGAAGGCATAACAATGAGTTAGTCATATTGAACAAAGAACAAATATTTCCGCTCGTTTCTATCTGGCGCGCTGTTTGGAACTGTCAACACAGCCCTTATAGTTTGTAATCTTATACCGACCAGTTAGTCTGGTGGTATTAGTGCAATGCCTTTTAACGAAAAGGTAAAAGGTTTCGAAACTGGTATTCAGCCGGTTGTTTTGAGCAAGGCTCTTACCTCACATTGCCTGAACCCAGCGGTTTAATGGGTTCTACCAAATTGAAGGAACATGTCCATCATATACAACACACTGCAATAGCTCAGCTAACCGACGGTGTGCGCGAGATCTGACGATTGCCCGTATGTTAACCTCCTTGGTTTTCCCTTTCACGGGGATAAAAATAAATATCCAATATACACTTTGTGGTTGATAGGATTTCACGTCGTTCTAAATAAATGTTTACACGATCTCGAATGTGTCACTGCACAAGGGATTAAGTGAATTTAAATTGATTGACAAATCCTTAAAATCAACACAATTTGAATGTGAAATTAGTTCTATGTAGATGTATATCCTGAAAAAATAGCTGACGAGAAATACAAAGACGCCAAAACAAAATGGCCGCCTGTAGAACTTTGTCGATTATAACTAACACAGGTTCGAATCAAGACTAACTCTTAATCTCTGTCTACATCAAGACTAAAAAGTTAGGTTCTACACGCTTAGTTACAATCATTACATTACCGGTAAATAAACAGAGACTTGTCCATTGCTTAATAGCCTTGGTTTAATTTTATTTTATGGCATTACGCAATTAGTTGGACAATTTATTTAAGAGACACTTGATTTTACGGGTTAATAAAAACAAGTCCCTAGTAAGATGACAAAATTATATAATTCCCAGCATTAAGGTTTTTTCTACATTTTAATATAATCTTTGCAGTTATAACTTATAATGTACAAACCACACTACGCTTTTGTTGCATGCATCTCATTTGGTACACAATTAAGCATACCATCATTGTATGACGACAGCGGTATGACTCCATACCAATACTCAATTATGTAAACAATGGGAATCTTGAGAAGGAATCATTTGTTATGGTGCGCGAATGTAAAGCTAACTATTTTGTTTAGATTTGTTTTTTTTATACATTGTGCATTGCCGATGGACTACTGGACAAAATATGCTAGTGAATTAATAAATTTAATGATTTTATTGTATGTTTTACTGATATATTAGAACTGAAAATCACAATTTATTTTAAATTTTATATAAAGTGGAAAAGTAAAAAAAAACTGAAAAATACATGAATTAAAAAATCCAATTTACGCCAGCGGAAATCCTCATAAACCACACGCAAACAGAAACGAAATATTCAATCGAATTCCAACTTTTATAGGTGTTGGCTAACGTATAATTAAACATGTGGTGGTATATTAATTTCCCATATCAAATATGTAGATCGTTTTTTTACGTCCAATGTGAAAACGAAAAAATATTTTAATCGAGTAGAACATTTAAGAAATGTTAGCATTTTTTTTCTTGTTTTTAATGTGTTTTTTTTGTATACTAACATAAATACAACATTCAGAAAACATGGATATCACGCTTGGTTAGGTAAATAGGGACCCTGTTATTTTCTAAAACGTACGAAGTACAGTCAAAATGGGTTGTAGAATGGTACTTTCCTTTAACGTGGAGAATATTATCTAGTTTCTAGTACCGATACGATAAAAACATAAGATTTCTCGTCAAAGAATACAATGGTGCACACAGTTCCCGCCCCAATGGTAGAGCAACACAAAAGAAATGGAGAAGCGAATAACACGGGGAAGTGATTTTATTTTACGACGACGGGGAATTCCCTTGTAGTAATTTCCCCGCACATTTTTACATATGTCACTCAATCAGTTTAACTATAAATCCTAGCCACTATCAGTTTTTAATTTTCAATTTTATTAATTCAAGTTTTCTGTTAGATAGTTATGCACAAAAAAGTAGTATAAACTATAATTTAAGATAAGGAAACCCATACCTTTTAGAAATGTATAAACATGAAAAATGGCCATATAGTGTCATTTCTTTTTTTTGATGTTACTCGTTTCTGACGTATTGCTTTGTTTCTAATGTTTGGCTGTGTTTTGCTCGCTGCATATAATCACAATAGATGGAAGGTATTCAATAAAAAAAATACCCGTGAAAAAAGGAGGGGTCTGATTAGAATTTTAAACAATTTAGCACCACTTTTTTTTTCTTAATATAAAAATTACAGATTGAAACCAAAAAATTGTAGATTTGTTCCTTTTGCGGTTGAGGAAAATAATTTACTGGACATTGATTCAACTAGTAGATTAATAAGTTTACCCAAAACAGAAGGTATATCCTTTTCTCCATACACTGCAATAACTCTAGAAACCCGATGGTGGGGTGAGGTAATATAAAGATTACCCATGTGACAATTCTTCCTTATGCAATCAAAAGGTAATCTGATGATTAGCTGTATTATAACGTTACTTGCATTTTCCAAAGTACATGATTACCCAATCCCAATAATTTAAAGTGTAAATTTTAATTAATAAAGGTTCTTATAATAACTAGATATCACCATAAGAACCATGTTTTCACTAATATTTTAACAAAAATGATTTTAGCTTGTCCGGAAAACCTGATCAAAGTTGACTGCGGTAGTGGATGCCCATTGCCAACATGTGAGCAACCCTTCCCTCTTGCACTGATTCAGATTTGCCCGAAATTTTGCAGAAGTTGCGTCTGCCCAAATGGCACCGTACTCCACAATAGCAAGTGTATTTCACTGAACAACTGTCCACAAAGATGTAAGCATAGTTTAATTATTTTAGAGAAAAATCCTTTGCTTATTTAATTTGGTCAAGTCATTTTTAGGTTTATAAAATCTGTTATACCTGACAGATTGATCTGATAGTTTAGTGCATCGCCTTTCAGCCGAAGGGCTGCTTTAAAACTGGTCGCTAGCTAGTCGGTTGTGTCCTTGGGCAAGGCACTTAGCGAACATTCCTGAATCCAGGGGATTAATGGGTTCTACTAAAAAAGAATGTGTGAATCATACACAACACACTGCAATAGATCCTGTAACCCGGCGTGTTCTGGTCTCCGAATGGAGGCGTGGGTTCGAATCCCACTTCTGACACCATGTTCTGGTCTCCGAATGGAGGCGTGGGTTCGAATCCCACTTCTGACACCATGTTTGCACCATGTTTGCTGTATGGTTTTGTATTCGTGCCACTCATTGCGCTACGATGTTCAACTGAAAACACACGTCAAACGTGGCGAAAGCACACAGTCACAAGAACAGATGATGGTAAGGTTCTGTGTCACAATAGAAACTTAAACACGTAACAGGCGGTGGTGCATGGTAATCTGACGATTGCCTGTGTGTTAACCCCCTTGGTTTTCCCATTCACGAGGATAAACATGAATATTCTATTCTATCCTATCCTATACAATAAAGATTTTGTTAACCCATTAATGTGCTGGGTTCATGCTAATCAGTCAGATGATGAGAATCTGTTAATTACCCATGGTATAGTTTCCTTTCGTTTTCTTTTCAAAAAATATACACGAACATTATGTCCTATATTTTTGGCTATAACCATGTGCCTAACAACACTTTTTAATTTTCAGTAAAACCTTTGTCGTGTGCTACTGGATTTTCTACAAAAACTGGCTCAGAATTACTTGATAATCGTTTATGTTATTTGAACGAATTTTGTGGTTCATACTATGGATCAATATATAAAAGTGAGTAACCATCTACTTTCTGATTTTTGTTTGACGATAATGCCCTTCTCAAAAATCAAAATTTTTCTAAAAGTTTTGGTGTATTAAAAGTCTAGGTATATTAAACGCTAGTTGTGTTAAAAACCCACAGTTTGCATTTCACAGTATGTACTAACATCGTACCATTAATTAAATAAAAAACAGCCACATGAATTTGTTCCTGCCATCAAGTTGAACATTTTTTGTATGTTTGATAACTAAACTGTGATACCAGTAATGTTAGTGATGACCAAGATGACTGCCAGTAAAGTGTTTTTCATTCTTACAGCTTGCATGGTTTAAATATTGACTATTAATAGGAACAAGTAATGATGTTGATGAAATGTAGCAACTTTTACACTTTATTCTCATAATATATTTATGGCAAGTAAAGTAATTGAAATGTTCTAACACTCATTACACTGTTTAGTTGATAGTTGTAACAGTTGCAAAAGTATTTGCACTTTGCTTTATCTAGAAATTACAATTATAGAATAATCTTGTTTATGGATCTGACTGTAAAATGCCCAACTCTGTAATCAAATTTATTGTTCTGGTAACTATATATTTAGGGCAATGCTAAAAGAAGTTAAAGTGGAAAGAAGAAAAACTGCTAACCAAAACTATGGAACATAATTTTAGCCCTGTCCTGAACACTAATATCAACGCCAGAACTAAACCTAACTCTAACCCTATGTTTAAAACTAACTCAAATATCATAATCTTTATTTTAGTGTGCAGTTTCACTACTTTCTGCCTTCCCGCTTATCCTCCTTTTATTTTTCCCTATATTTACAGTACAGGCATTTTATAAAGATTTACCTAATCCAAAGAAATAGTACACATTAGTCCTTATTTTACCAGATGGTGTTGAGGTGAAAGGCGTCATCTCTGGTTGTGTTCGTCAAGACATGTGCATGAAAAGTTGCTCTTCATCAGCAGGTATTGTCCACTTGAATATTGATTTAGAATATTGTCTTGACAGCCTTTTACCTGCCAAATTACCAAATATGTTAATGTTTGTAGTTTAAATATCATAATCAAATATCTATTTCAACAAATTAAAGAGAATATTATGCTTGTACAGTCTCCATGATTGCTGTTAATTAACTATTTACAACACATGGAAAAACTAAACTTACATAAATTGTTCGGATGAGTTGATATACCATCCCTATTACAAAAGCGATCATCCGTTAAAAAATAGATGCTAATATTCCACAATTACCAAGTAATTGGGCAGGCGATGTGTGACATAGACAACGGTGATTTGTTCTTTATTTCTTTATTACATATATGCAAACAGTTTACTTTTATGAACTAATAAAGTTTCAACACTTTTTCTCGTCGTGTAACATAATATGTAATATACTGGATGTTAGTACATTTATGTACTGTTTTAGTGCTTTTTACAGAATTTAGTTCAAGTTCACCAGTTTTATCAAGTGGTTGAGGTATTTGTTCTGGTCGATTTGCTCATATATTCGGAATTACTTAATAATAACAGTAAAAATACAATATCGAATCTAATTTCTATACAAGATATAAACAAGCAACAAATTAAGCAGTTTATATATCACAGGTAAGCAGTATTTACAAAACCTATCAAAGCTGAACATTTCAAATTGCAATCAAGTAGTATGTTGCTCAAGCAATTTATGCAATAATCCAAATTCAGGTATTTATAAAATTACTTTATTATTGGCAAAATAAGTGTTCATTTTCCCTTAATCTAGTGTTTCACTAAAGGGTAAACTAGTTTTTTTCAGTTTTTTGTGCAAAAGGCAACTTTTTTTCCAAGGTTTTACAAAAACAAAATTGGCGAAATTATAAAAACTAGCTTTAATTTAATTAATTGCTTTGTGCCATAATCTACTATTGACTAGCTTCAGATATATAAACATTGCAGTGATAATACACTACATATTAGAATAACTTTGGTCTGTTAATATGTACAGCGGTCGAAAATATTTATTCATGTATTTGTGTAGGGCCTATATAAAAATTGTTTTAAAATTATATTTTTGTTGTCCTAAAGCAACCATTAAATATTGTCTAAATCTAGTGATAGAATAGGTGCAAAAAAACTCAAGCAATATGCTAATCTATTTTTACACAACAATAACATCTAGATTGCACAAGATGTACATGACTTATATAAGTACCCTACATTTATTTGTTTTTCTTTTTTTCCAGTTTTTTCTATTTTATCTGATGACACTTTTTCCTAATGTTTCAGCTGCTGTTGATTATGCCCACATGATATGTGCATCTGGATCTCAAGTGTCTTCAGATAAACAATCATTAATATTCACCGAAAGAAATCTTATTACATGTCGTAATAATACAGATAAATGTGCAAGATTTACTGGACTGACTTCTGATGGAAGTAGGTTATTATGTTTATTTGCTTCCTGCTTATAGCATGTCGAACTGAAAATTATCTGTTAAGTGTTACCAAGAACAAAATTACATTTGCCAAGTGCACAGTTTAATGCAAGGATTAGTTAGATAATCTGAACTAAAAACATAAGGTCAATAGCAACTTTCATTTTTACTTGTTTAAGATAATGCTTGATTTCTATTTTAATCTTGCTAAATATTTCTAATACTGGGTATGTTATGCAGGTTACAAAACCGTCAAGTAGAACAATTTACTTTTTAAGTATTTGTTATGTAATAAGTGCAATACTTATGTATTGTCTGTTGCTTGAAGTTAAAAAACACTGACTGTTAAACACTGACTTTTAATTTATTGCTAAAATAATCATAATTTATTTTCTATTCGATGGTATATTTTATGTGTAAAATAAAAATCGGAATTAAAATATGAATGACTAGGCACTCTACTTATTGTTTTGTTCCACTATTCAAAGAGTCATGCTAAATATAAAAAACTTTCTTTAGATCATTTTGAAAGTCGTGCATGTCTTCGCGCTAATGAGAATACGACATGTAAACAATTAAAATCCAATTCTAAGTATCTTGAATGCAACTCAACATTCTGTTATGTTAGTCATTGCAATCTCCCAAACTCATCTGCTGTATGCCCACGCCCACCCAACAATGGTAATATCTGTGATTTATTATTTTGTAAAGTGTAAAGTAAAA
>AACT01008974.1:0-12315 GCA_000149265.1 Ciona savignyi | reverse complement strand
GAATATTTTTTCTGATTAGTTGTCATTGGACAATTAATTGTAAATAATACTGTATGGTATACGTATACGTATACAAATATTGATCTGTATATATATATATCTATTACTAATTAACTGCAGTTGTTATGTTTAGTTGCAATTTGTGGTTAGTATTTAATTTATATTTGGCATTAAGGTTAATTTGATTATGATATGATGAAATGTAAGCATTAAGTGGTACGCGGTATCTCATTACTAGTAAAGTTGATATTAGTTTCGGGTACAATTAACAATTACCGTATATACTCGCCTATAGGTCGCACTACTAAATTTGTGTTAAAAACTTAAAATTCTCTGAAACTTAAAATTCGCTGTATTTTTGCCATTTACGTACAAAGTTGGTTTATACAATTCATTAGTCACCTGTTTAAATATTAAACTCATTTTGATATTTAAATCAAGTTATGGTCGGTAATCAAATAAAAAAATTAAATTCAACACAATTTTTTTCAGCACCAGAAGTCTTGCAACATAAACTTTATGGCAAAGAGGTTGACGTTTGGTCAATTGGTGTAATAGCCTATATACTGTAAGTACTTACTTTTAGTCTTATTACTACCCGTAGACAAAGTAATTAAATGATAATTTATTTCCTATTTCATTAAGAAACACATTTGATGTGCGTAATGGCTTTGCAATTGTTGGTGATTTATATCCCATGGGTCATTAAAATCAATTGCTGCAGTCTAGCCAATTTAAATGGATTGTATAACAAATGCATAGCTTGCAACAGAGTGCGGCCTTGAAAATCTGTCATATCCACAGCACAACATGATCTTTTGGTTTGCATCATATTTAGTACAGCAATTACAGTAGAAGTTTTATTTGATTCTTTCACTTCTTACTGCATAATTGCTTCAACCTTTTCCACAGACTTTGTGGCTATCCTCCTTTTTACGATGAGAGCGACCAAAAATTGTTTGAACAAATCATGAAGGCAGAATACGAATTTGATTCTCCATATTGGGATGATATTTCACAGTCAGGTGCTTTTCGCTTGTTTAGATTCTAGGCAACAGGCTTAGTGCCGGGAAATCAATTCTAATTTATTTGCACATATTGGGTATGTGGCAATTTTTTGGATTTAAATTAAATTAGTATTGTATATCCTTAATAATGGTTGTTTAGCCCATTTTCGATCATTCCTTGGTTGTTCTATTTTCATAATGTTTTTTTTTGCAATATTAAAGAGGTGATAACTAAACCAAATAGTAAAGTATTTAATTCGATGCATTACTTCCCCAAATAGAAATACTAAAGTTAATTTTTTCCTACCAAAACAAAAACTAATTCTCCTAAATGCTATCTGTACTTTAATTGACAACACGCTTGTGCACACGGATGTTTAGCGCATTGTATTTACGTAACCTAGTATTTAATGCGCAATCCTTCCGGCCACCATATGCCGTTGTTTCATCAAGTTAGGCTGGAGTGTCAGCGATTTTAATCACGAAAGAATGAACAAAATTAAAAGAGTGATACTGCATGTTATAAGGAGGGCTAGTTTAAGGTCGTGTGGATCGTTTTTGGATTTTCTTCTTCCTTTTCTCTTTTCTTGCGGTACGAATAGCGTATGTTGCACTCTATATTTACTTAATATTATTCACCACAGCGAAGTCATTTATCGGCCAACTGATGCATAAGCACCCGCACCAACGCTACACCTGCAAACAAGCTCTCAGTGACCCATGGTTTGTGAAACATTTTTTGTTCCGCAACTTTTTTTGTAATTATATATGGTTTTTAAATTTTAATGGACTCATTTGTGTATTTAAAAAATAACTAACTATTATATTACCATACCTAGGGAGTACAATGACGAAGTCAAAATTTGACTAATTGACCAGCGATTGACTATCACGTCACACCTGACTGTGTTGTTTTCGCGTTTATCGCACGACCAAAAATCCGCCAAAGCACTGGAGTACGTTACTCCACAAATACAAATCATTACCACAGATTTTCCACTACAACATCGATTGTATAATGGATTAATGACACGATCGTTAGTTATTTCAATACTTGACGGGTTTTCCTCCCCGTGACTAATATCATGAATTATATTCGGCTTACTCCTGTGAAGTAATTAGTCAAATGGTCGATGCGCATCCCTCCATAATGGTGCGTATATATTTGTCATGTATATGTCATACAGGATTGCCGGTGACGCTGCAGGTAGCAAGGACATTCATGGCCATGTCAGTCTAAATATTAAGAAGAACTTCGCTCGAAATAAATGGAAAGTAAGTGAAACGTTATTCCATGATATGCACAAACACAACTATTCGAAAAAGAAACATTTCTTTTTTATCAAAAGTTGAAAAGGAGCTTAACACGTTGCCATTTTGTGATTAGTTAATCATTATATAGTATTACATTGTTTGTTTAGTATTTGGTTTTTACTGGTGGCCGCGTTGGAATAAATCAACTATGCAAAATGGAACATCACCAATGCGCAAAAGCTTAACGTTATGGAACAAGTGATTATTAAGAGGAACTCTGTTTACTAATTTACGTTGCTTAAACAGATTTACAACAGTTTGCTTGCCTGCTTCAGGCTCTGATTTCAATACCTCTGTCTACCGCGTACCGAGTATTACTGCTCCAATCGCTACTTTCATTTCGGTGTATTACGTCAGTTCCCTTTTAACCGTCCCACTGCAGACAGTGTTTCCTGTACAATACAGGGAAATTGGACATCCCTACTATGCAGCATGTTAAAGCAGCGTGTTAAAACCACCCTGGCAATAGCGTAACATGAATTCGTCAATAGTTTCGATTTTTTAATGTAATTTCCCACCACTCTTTATTTCCAGCAAGCCATTAACGTTGCAACCGCCACCGCGCGCATGAAGAAACTTAACTTGGCAACCCAGTCGCAAAAAAACTCCGCATAATAATAAAAGGTAAGCTTTATGTTTTGGCTGTTTGCCTTTACAGTGTGCGTTAATGCTATGACCGCTTAACCGCAACGCATCATCGATTGCTTGTCACGTACTATTCGTTAATTTTTCATGTCTGCGTCGCTCGGTGACTGACACGTTCAATGTGGTTTGTGATAATCGATTTTCTAAAAAAAAAACAATTTTAACGTTTAATCCTCCCCTCATCACTGGTATTAGGCTTTGGGTTCTGTATCTTTTTTACAAGGACTTAACAATTTTATTCCAGTTTTCGTCATCAAGATGAGTTGTCGGCTCAAGTGAGACATCCTATTTTTTATTGTAATCGCACTTCACTGGCTCGGCACTTGTTTTTTGAAACTTCTAATTTAATTAAATGCGATTCAACGGGAATGGAGAAACAGCATTTAAAGCGCAATGCGGTATTCGGCGACACTTTTCTGTTCACCCGATCCGTTTGCGCCTGCAGATTGGAACTCGTGGGAAATGTGAGAAATGCCATGGGCAATTGGAATATAAATATTATGTCGGTTAAGACAAAGTATTCACAGCCGTGCAAAAACCAAAGGCTTCTCGCACATTTGACACCGGTTTCTTCAGCGGAAATCCAATCAATCCCCATCATCCTAAAATCGTGACATCGCTTGCTATACAGCGGTCCTTTGCTTAATTTGCAGTTTAGTTTGTACTTTAATACAGTTAAATACCTTTTTAGATTGTGCAGTTGTTAATTTTAGTTTTTAATAATTTGTTGTTTTCGAGATTCATTCAAATCACGTGTTTTTAAGAACATTTTATTATTACATATTTGAAGCGTTGTTTCTCTCGACCAGTGCCGTGTGTATTGATTTTCTTATTATGTCGTTTTAGAAGCACACAAGTAATTTTTGCAGTTTTATTGCCCAGTTATCACGCTGTTTCATGGTCCCCATGCCTACTAAATATAATTATGGTGAAATCTGTCGTCTAAATAACGTTTTCTCACAAAACCTCCCCATCTCTGTGCCGCCAATTGGGTCGTATTAAATCAGCCCGCACCGACAAACTAAAAGTAAGACATTATTTTGTTAACAGTGATTTCGCACTTCTACTTTATATCTCTCACCTGTTGAAACAGTGGACTGTTTCGAATAACCCGCAAAGTACTATGCACTCAGTCACCACTCGCTTATTAGAAGCACAATAACCACGAAGGAGTATTTTTTTTATTATTCTAAAATTGTGAACTATTTTCTCTGCACGATTGTACCACACACGAAATGTTACCACTTCACAGCGCCACCTGCCGACAGCGGCTTTTCGCCCGTATTTTATTAAAACTAATTTTTAGCCTCTGTTGTAGTTGGATTATTTTTCAAATATCTGTAACGGGGCGACTATTTTGTTGTTTACCGTTTGCTAGTGGGATTACATCTGCATTCCATTTCACAAAAGTGGCGTCCGGCTCGTCAGTCGTGTGTTGTGTATTTTACACATATTTGGCCTATACAGGGTTATGGTGGTCAGTGCACTATGGTCATCTAATTTCATTGAAAATTATCGCCTCTGCTAATACAAGAAAACAATTAAAAATTGTTGCATTATTTAAAGTGTGGCATCATGACAAGCCGGAGGTCATACCGAAAAATACAGCCAAGTACCTCATTGTTTTGATTTTCCTTACTGGTTCTGTGTGTATTTTTGCTCGGAACTGTAGCGCCACGTTAGTTTATATGGCAGAACGGGTAAAACTAGTTTTGATAGATTGTACATGTTTATCTCTAAAAGGGTGCACTATAGCGTTGTAATACGGGCTGCTGGATTACTGGTTACCGGAGCTATTGTGCTACATACTATTAATTGCATTAGTACAATTTTCCTTAAAACGATTGTAATCCACCGGTTTCAGGAAGCGTTTACTTTGAGCCTTGCGCAAGAGTAAGCAAATTTCTAGCGGCAATTGTCGATTCCATTGCCTTTTATCTATCTGGCGGGTAGAACTAACTGGCCGTTTTGGCCTCCATGCAGTGAAGTCTTAGAACAAAAACTACATGTAATAGGAAGAATATCATTCGTGATTTTTTTTCAGTTTAACCCGTAATAACTTTATGGGAGTCTTGTAGGGCGACACAAAAAACAGCATAAAACAGCCGCTGTTAGCAAAAGAAAAAAAATTAATACCGTAGTGGTTGCTTTCTGAAATGCGCAGTATTATACGTTAGCCAACATAATATGGAAACAATGTACCGGTGATCTAGCAGTCAGTTGTTGTCACTGAAGTTCATTTTGTCGACCTTTAAAGACACACATTTTGTAACACATTGGATTGTGTGCTCTCCACCCCGATGACCGCAGTGCTTGATCATCGGGGTCGTTAAAAAACGTCGCCACAAGGTCGTGCGTTCCAATCCACATTGGTAATAAAATATACATCGATTAATTCAGTACAATTGTGTGGTCGAATGGTTAACTCGGCCGATAGGTTTATCGAACTCCATGCAAAAAAGGCCAAAGAGTTACTTCATCATAGGTTCGAAACTCAGGCCGATAAAAACATCGATTAATTCAATTGCATTTAATAAAGCAAACAATACATAATCTAAAGTAATTTATCTATTAAAGGCAATGCATTGCAGTTGCTCCGCTATCGATTATGTGCACGAGATAGCCGGCCATCGGCTCCTAGTTGCGCGGTATGTTATCGCGTAACAGCGTTTTAACACCAAGGAATTAAATATGAGGAGACTAACACAATCCATAATTATTTTCCTATCTCTTTTCATAGCCTTACGTGTTTGCTTTCTTATGCATAATTGCAGTATTTTACTTTGTTTAATTATTTATTTTCTGAGAACTCTTATTCAGGCGTCTTGACCCCCTTCTGGGCTCTGGCTATACGGCAATAGATGGTTATTTTTGTAGTATTTAAATATAATGTTGATAAACTGCGATTAATCAACGATCATTAAAGACACTTTCTCACAACCGACAAGCTGGCTAAAAACAGCTGATTTCTATTCAGCTGCATTTCTACTAACTTTCTGACGGGCTGCGAATAAGAACTTACATTACTATAAAACGCATATACATAAATTGTAAACACGCGTTTTTATGTTACAGGCGTTTTTATATCGTAATCGAAAACAAACTAATGGGGTCTATAACTACCGAGGCAGCATACTATAAAACACAGCGAAAAATTAAAATTAATGTACGCCTATGTTTTTGATGCTGGTGACAAGCAGCACTTATGCCATACCCAACCTACTTGCCAAAGCTGGTTAATTTTTTTACCGCGCCATTGGGCTCGATATTTAGATCGTTTTTTTAATTTAAATTTGGTATATGAATCGGTCGCGTTTCGGCTACACAGCCGTTTGATCCCTCTTGCGACCGAAAAGACACAACCGACTTGCCAGCGGCTGGTTTTGAATTCATCCCACCACTTTGCTGACGCCGTAGGAATATACTAACCAGCAGGATCAACCGTGATTATAGGGACAATTAATACGACACTCGCCAAAAATGGAAGTCGCCTATATAAACAATTCCTAAGCATATTTGTTCGAATGTTCTGTATTATATACCATACTGAATAGCTGTCTTCATGACAAAAGCTATGTGACTGACTGCCCAACAACCATATATTATGGCTTTCCAATTGTGGCACAACAGCGAGCAAGTGGCGATAAGCAAAAAGTAAGTAAATTAGGTGAAGTAGGGTTATTTAAAGCACTATTTTCCACTTGATAGTTACTTCTAGGGCCTAAAACAGTGGAAACCCATGTCTGGCTGATGTACTATAAATAAATTAAATCAACGCTATAGTGTAAAACCCGAAATAAAAATATGGCAACATGTCATATTCGTTAATCCCAAAAACAAATGTTTTCATGGCCCAGACTGCTCCGAGACTAATCGGTTGGTTGTTGCTATGACGTCAATTATGTTTTGTGACGTTTGATTTGTACTAAGATGATATGTTGTTGACGGGCAGTTTTGCTGTGTTGCTTTGTTAATACCAGTGTAAATGTAACGTGATGTCTACCATTTTAATAACTGTACTAAGTTTAAATATAAATGACATTTTTAACAGAAAATGTAGGTCTATAATGTGTTAAACCCTTAGTGAGAGCTTATAAGTTCGTTACTCAGTTACCTATGTTACTGCCAGGCATACCGGTTACCGGTAGTTTATGGGCTATGGCTATTAACAATTTTGGACAGTAGGCTTTCGTTACATCTTGGCACTAAACTGTTATCAAAAGTATGGCAATCACACCTGCAAGAACTAAATAACTTTTTTTTGTAAAAATACTAGTCCCTTTGCACAAAAATGCTAGTTACAGGTCGTGGCCATTTGTGTTCAACCTACCGTACGAACTTTTGACCTTTGGCCGAAACGTTTTGTCAAAAACGGCCATACTTATTTTACTGAATATGAAGTAACCCAATGTCACACGCAAGAACTTTCTAGTAGTTAAATGAGTAGTTTTTCCCTGAAATAATCCTGTGTCATCTTTTTAAATCAATTAATTTTTAGCGAACAAGTTTAAGCAATAAGTAGAACTAAAAAGCAGGCATGGTCGTATAGATGTCACCTAACTCAAACCTGCAATCAACGTATATTCATCTTTCAACAAATCTTGTATCCACAGCATGCATATACTCAGAATATCACTTTTTCAGAAAATATTCGGTCTATTTGAGAAGACGTTAGAAGTACATGACTTTTTTTGAAAGCAATCATTATTAATTAAAAATAAATTAAAGAAGATTCTATATTCAGTATATTTCAAATAACAATAATTATTGCAATTGGGTGGCAGGTATGTAAGAAAGATTAAAATCAATTTTGAAAGGTAATGTGCCGTTCTCAACTTATAACTTTCACCTTGGTATATGGTATGTGCTATTCAAAAATTCAATCCTCGATAGTTTGTGTGAGTACTTTGACATGGCATCATGCTTATTTAATTATAGTTTTAAAACATGAATCCTTGTAGAAAATATGCAGGAAATTATATTCCACTGAATACAATTGGGTACCTAATGGTAACTTTTTTGCAGTATTTCATTAACTTCTCTTGTGTCTACATAAGAAAAAGCTATCAGCTAGATAGAGGCGTTTCTAGGTTTTAATGGTGCTTCTCAGTACACTGTGACATACAGCTACATGCCTCATAAATCAATATATGAATATTGTATATCTATCAAATTACCTCTGTGTGAATATTGTGATGTAATAAGCTCCTGCACTTGATCTACATTGATAATAACAATTAGTTTATTAGAACCTAGAACCTTTTCTTTATATTTATATAAAAATTCTCAGTAAATTATTTTCTTGAATATACATACCCTTTACTTTCTAGTACAGTCTTCATTTAAGAATAAAATGTTCTCATCGAATCATAATTATTTTATATGTAAATATGGTGGTGGTTGCTTGAGCATTTAAACCCCAGCATTTTCAAGCTATGGGTTAAACTGTTATGGATTTAAACTCTTCTGGGATAAAACTTAAATGGGTTGAAAATTAAAACATATATTTATAAGTATTAACTATGCCAAATTTAATTTTATGTTATTATTATTATATTGGATCTATAAAACGTCATTAAATAGTGTTATGTGACTTATGAATTTAGATTTAATTTGTATCGATTTTTTTTTTTTCTAATTTATTTATTAAGCAACAATTGCTAAATAGTAAGTTAAATATTACCAGTATCCACTCTCATTTATACCAAAATGTAAAAAGCTGCACTGTAAGTTGCCCCTGGGCATGATCATTTAAATCAATTGTATCTTTACCTCATCCTTTAACCAATTTAAAATAGCTGTTGAACAGATAGGTTTTAAAAAAACAATTATGGAACTTATTTTTGATAGAAAAAAAACTGTAGCTTAAATTGTTGAAGTAAGAAAAGAGTAACGATATAGATTATAAATAATAATCAGTTTCAAGTAATAAATATACCAGTGTAAATTAATTTTAAAGTTTCAAATGTTCTTCTACTAACAGATACTGTGTTTTAGAAATGCACTATCTGTTATATGTAGCTAGGCTAGAGGCATGTAGTTATTAGGTATTGTAAATTTTGTGGATGTATGTATATGCACATATTTATGGCTGTTGTTTTGAATTTGATATTATCGTTTTCATATTGCATCATCTGTTGAATTATATGATAAAATAACAATACTCAGTTAACACTTAATTTGGTTGTTGAACCTTAGCATTTTTAACTTCTTCTTTCCAAATTCATAAGACATACAGCAGTACCTTGAACATACATTATACATGGCTTGGTGAATAAACAAGACCATGCAGGTTTTAATAGTGGAGTGATACTAGTCACATTTTCCTCCACAGTATTTTAACACTTAAGAGTTGTTATTCTTTTAGTTTTTTTCTATTTACGACCGACCATAGTAAACTTTAATTTGTACCTCATTGGATTCGATAGGTGTGAACTTTTTATTACCGACATAATACCTCTGTAACACCCGGCTGCGATCACGCTGACGCTCTTACAGCCACCGAAAAACGCGGGGCAAAGCGAAGTGAGGGTTTTAAATTATAATTAGCAACGCAGTGGAAACTGCCGAAAAATACGAATGGTAAGCTACATGAGCGCAACACCTCGGCGCTTATTCCTTGTCTGTTCAAAAAACTTTCATCGTATCCTCCGTCGACGAGCAACGCATGAAAAACGCATTGTGCTCACATTGAGCGGAACGTGATAGCGGCGGTTTTTCTGGGCCAACTTTTTCTTGTAATACTGAGACTTTTAAAGGATCTATGTGCAACCCTGTAGCATTAATCCAGCTAGAACTCGTGTTTTGGATCATGGTGGTAGAGGTGAAGAAACGACTTGGATAAACGAACAAGCGTAGTCAAACCACATAGAAAGCACTCAGATAAAGATGTTTGAATACACATCGTCGCGAGACCCTGTGAGACCGTAACAATCGCTCATTGACGTGTAAATTTGTTGTAATATACACGTAAATGTTGCCATGGAAATACAGTAAGGCATTGTCTTAATAAGTATTCTTGAAGGGATCTTGTGTGGGACAGGTAGCCTCAAACATGTTTTTTTTGTGTGTTGTTTAAAAGTTTGTTAGTCTACTTTACAACCCTTTTCGTAGCAACTGTAGCATGTCTTGGTTTTAGTTCGTCTCGGGAGAGTACACATAGATGGGAAATAAATATAGGTCAATTGTAATATCCACCGCAGTGTTATGCGTCAGGCGACTCTACGACTGCCTGATTGGCCGCCTGGGAATGCATTTGATCACATGCACGACAGCTGGGCTTCTCTGCGTCGAAACTGACGTCATATTTTGATGATCTTTCATGACGTCATAGTTGCTAGTGTAGTTTCAGATGGTTCCCAGTTACCGAGCTTTACTCATCACCACGCACTGCTAACCACGATGTGTTTACTCCACCGATTTGTGTTGACCTGTTTTGACGTCAATTATGCTGATTGGAAATAATACAAACCTCAGCGGAGTCCGCTTTGGCATATATCTACTAAATATGGTCTGCAGTCAGACAGTTTATTTGACTTACGCCCAAATGTACATTGTGCATTTGAGATGAATTTTGAGAATTTGCTGTTTGTTTCACAGCCTTTAGAAACCAATTTCTCTATGACTGTAGATATTGCGCCGTTTATGGTAGTCATCATCACCACAACATCGGTAAAATATTAAGGTACCAGTCGCGTCAACAGCTGGATTGTGACGGGAATCCCATTGTCACGTCATTTGCTTCCCTGGGCGATGCAAGAGCCAGTCCATATGTGGTGGGAACTAACGGCAGCTGGTTCGACTTCAACACGCCAAGTGCAAGCTCAGTTGTCGCAGGAACCCAGGAATTATGCTCGCGTTGATCATATCGATTCTTTTTTATGTGTAGACTATATTTAATCGGAGAACGATTGATAAATACACCTACGTATCGAATGCACCGGAGTAAAGCACAGTGGAACATATGTTCTCTGAGCCGTAATTGTAAGACAGTTGCTTGGAGTATTCTTTGAATATAGAACCGCAAGAATCATTTGATTTAGGCAACGCGAATAGCGCTTGTTACCCGCATAACCTCAGTGAGTTCTTGTTCGTTGTAACACCGATATGCTAAAATCTATTCCCGTTGCCAACAACAGTTATTCTTCATTGTCTACGTCGCAGTATTATAATTTACAAAGATCATTTCTTGCTCGAGTGTTAACACTGATGTAAAGGTACTTGAGTTTTTGATGTACATTTGGCAGAAATAAAATAACTAAGTTACTAAATTTCCAAAACTGTGTACTTGAGAACCCCGCATAAAAGTAAGAACAACGTCAGGAATAAAAATGTGTTTTTACAGCATTCTGTTAATTTACTTTTCAGATACTGGTGTGCTAAGCACCCAACAGTTAAACGTGATAGCCTGCCATTTCTAAGTTAGCTTCGACCCCGAAATGTTGCTACTCTCTTGTGATGGTCAACGAAAACGATAAAAGCATGCTGACAAAGAATATTATCAGCGGCATGTACAGCCAGCCGCACCACCATGCCAGGACCATCGCCGAACCTCCAAGCCACGTTGGGCTACCTCCGATAAAGAGCCAGGGCGTCGGCGGGATCGGGGAGGTAGTGAATGGCTTACAAGTAAGTAATTTGTCCCGGCTCAAATTATTGATATGTTTATATATACGATAACCTGAATATTACTTACCTCGCATATATACGTTTTTTTGTGGTTGATAGTAATTTAACAGAGCGAAGAAAGAAAATGGTTTAGTTGCTATTTAAGTTAAAAATATACGTTTTCGCCGTTTAATTTTCGCATGCAATTACTTCGTAATTTTGCTCGTGTCGGCCAGTCCAAATGTTATGGGTAATGCCTTCACTCATTACTATCAATTATTTACGACTAATATCATCATGTATAATGTATATATACTTCTTTCCCTCCGATATGATAGGCGCTGTCGAAGCGGTTTGTCGCTTGTCATTCCCGTATCGCACAGTGGTACATTGGGTGTTAGAATATTTATACAGAGACAGTCATTAGCTGCTAACTTTTTAGCGTAGCCATAGATTAAAGTATTTAAACCTTCGTAGATATAATTTTGACATAATTACTTTTAAAGAGACCGTTGTACTCATATTTAGTTTATCAATTCGTGTTTGCAAATCTTACTGATGTAGATACTAGATACTCAGTACGTATTACAATGATGCCTTATTCTATCGTTTCTGTTGTGTCGCTGTTTTAGTTCCAATCACACGGCAGGTGCAGCAGCTGTTTGAAAGCCACCACGGTGACCCATCAAATGCCACGAGAGGCCGAGGGAACACACTTGGAATAATGCAAGTTAAGAAGAAC
>AACT01008973.1:0-13225 GCA_000149265.1 Ciona savignyi | reverse complement strand
AGATCTTGCAGACAACACGTAGGCCTACCTTAACTTAACAAAATGCGACACAAAAAAAATTAATAATTGTACACAGCGTTTGGACTGGTGGATAAGCTGGCAAATACAACAACTTTTCGCAAACTCAATACAAAGCAGCAGTTCTTATACGACGAATGCAAGAACAAATCCAGGTAACATTTTACCAGTGTAGGTTAAAAGGTAAATTTTACATAAATGGACACATTCCTGTTATCACACGAAAATTTCAAACGTAGGGAAGATTTGTACAAGTGTTTGGTGAGAATGGAGACTATGACATCATATCATCCGTGTTGCACTGCAAAGATGGGAAAAGACAAAATGGCGGTCGTTGATCCAAGATTGAGGTAAAACGATGGTATTTTGCATGTGAGATACCAGTACTATCGTACTACATTAAAGTAGTTATAGAATGTTGTTTTTCTATTATCAGCTACCCAATTATCACTCTCACCCAAGGGATTTTTTTCTATCCGTGTATTAGAGTTTATTTAACAAATGTCCCCATAGTTCTTACAACTTGCTGGGACTAAGATATACCCAAAGGTACCACGCGGATACGTTAAAATAATATTCAGGGGCCTTTAACTACTTGGACCAAGTTGATAAATGATTTAATTAACCGTAAACCGAAGTGTTGTGGGGTCAAACTAAACGTAAGCTAGTAGGCTTTCCCACCCCCGGGTCAAAATATCTCTTCTTGTAAGTTGTTATAATACAGGGTGTACAATGTACAAGGATTGAGAATAGCTGATGCCTCCATCATGCCAGTAATCACATCGGCCAATACTCAAGGACCTTGCTACATGATCGGCGAAAAAGCTGCACATATGATCAAGCAAGATTGGGATTTGCTGCTACGAAACTACTAAGCCTGTACTTTTCTTTGTGACAACATAGTTTGAATCTAAATCTAAACCAATGACCAATTTAAAAGCGTAGCAATGTAGACCGTACATCATTTATTAAAGAAGTCGTCGTTACACCCCAAAGTCGTTTACAGCCCGACATTCAATACAATATTTACGTTATATCCTCGTCAGTGCAAAAACTCGGAGAGACATCGCACAGGTAATCCTAAGATTACTTCTCTTTCACCGTCGGATTACCTAGGCTATTGTAGTGTGTTGTATTCGACTGCGCACTGAGCCACCAAGTTATTCGGCCGTACCATCATGTTTTACAATACAAAGTTAAAACTCTAACTACCACTTATACCAACGGATACCAGACTTCGCGCTTTATCCCCGTAAAAGGAAAAAGGGAAAACGCGTAGAAATGTACGATCTTGTGGACGAATCGCGTAGAAATTCAGCAATCGTCGGATTACCTCATCCCCATTGTCAGGTTAAAGAAACTGCTATTACAGTGTGATGTAAATGTTGGAGAAATTTTCCATAGCTGAAACAACCGACTAGCTAGTCGGGCATTTCCCAAGATGATTTTTTTACTTTCTTCTATTTGGTACAGTATTGGCTAATGCTCCAACATTCCACCAACCCTAATTAAATTTATATCATTTGGTCAAGCGATATGTATGGTGAAAAGAAGTTAATATTTTGTAAAAAAAAGTCTGACCTGTTTTATCACGACTGGGGGGAATTACCTAGGCTTATCACCTAAAATTTCTGTTTCTACCTAGATCCTGTTATCTAACAATTGTTGAAGTTTTAATCCGATTCGACCACTACTTCTTGGATAAGACGCGGCGACATTGCATGTCTGTCACAATTAAATATAAAAAAAACGAGATATTATATCGCCAACAAAATATCGGCTACGAAAAAGGAGAAAAATTTACGTCCATTTTTGGAACTCCCTTTAATTTATTTTACATTAGCCGCCGCTCATATTAGCTCACAACTGTTAACGTGTAAACTCGATTGAACTATTCCGTCGTTTTTAGTTACGGGCCTTAAGGCGTTAAGTGGATTACTGATTAAAATGTGGTTGTGTTTTTGGGTATATATTTACTGGAAAACGATTTAAATCCACTGAAATCTGAAACTTTTGAAACAGACGAGCACAAAGAATGTGTCTAATCTGCTTAAAACCTTCAAGACTGAAATGTATAAGAGAAGTACTGACAAATTTGGCGAAATCTAATTAAGGTTATTTTTTGTAAGAACCAAACGAGGACCCCCTTTCACAAGTTTGGATTTGCAACTCGGGATCATCTTTTTTACAGAAAAATGCAACGCAAAGCAAATGGTTCTTACTATTAATAGTAGTTCACACTAGGGTGGCAATCTCTAGCTCGATATTATTTGATTCTAATGTAGCGGGAAAGGTTGGCTTCGCGCCTTACTCGGGAACCAAATCTCGCAGAATAGTCATCCCGTCGGGGATCGAATCAACCACCTCTTGTAAGATTGTCTTTCTTCTAAAATCCCTATATATGCATGTAATAGACGCCAAATACATTTTACTGTCATTTACAGCCTATTACGTCATATAATTGAGAGAGAGCTGAGCTGTCATTTACAGAAGATAAAATCATGCAAACATTTTACATAAATACATTTGGCTGCTTTATAAATGACTCAACGTTAGGGTTGCCATACCGTCCCTTATAAATGACTCAACGTTAGGGTTGCCATACCGTCCCTTATAAATGACTCAACGTTATGGTTGCCATACCGTTAGGGTTAAATTTTGCGTCCGGGAAGAATTTTAAAAAATGCTCAAATGTCCAGAATCTAGAATTTTACTGCATCTGCAATCGTACTGTGCACACTGCTAATACAGAACATTGTTATTTCGTACCGCGCGCATATTTTTTACTAAGAGGTATTAAGAAATTATGATGTAATAGAGCGTTTTCCTAATCAATGATGTTTACCACTTTGAACTTTCTGGAACTTTGTAGCTTTCTTGAACTTATTGACCGCTGTGCTGAATCCGAATTGGTTTGATATATATCACATTCTGCGTAAATTACTAGAACATTCCAACAGTCTATAAAAGCAGGCGATTTCGAACATTTAATCAGAGATTTTCTTAAAATGTCATAGAGGAGGAAGCCTAGTGAATTTTTGATATAGAATCCATAATTGTTGGCTTGCTGCGCAACAACGGTGCGAGCCACTTCGACTAGTCACGTCAGTCGTCAGGCGTCGGTGACGCCTTTAGTGTGATGTTGAAGCGAGGCGTCAGCAACCGAAGCGTCAGGCTGGCGAACTCGTCAGCAACCAAGCGTCAGGCTGGCGAACCCGTCAGCAACCGAAGCGTCAGGCTGGCGAACTCGTCAGCAACCAAGCGTCAGGCTGGCGAACCCGTCAGCAACCGAAGAGTCAGTGCTACTTAAGAGTGACAAAGATTTTAAATAGTAAATAGATTGAGCACGGAAAGTTAAAAAGTTAGCCTATTCTGGAACATTTCTACAACAGTATTTTCGAATCCTATTCTCGAATAGTTTTTATTAATGTTTACCTCATTACATTGGTGTAGTTAAATTCACGATCCTGAGAGATTCGAATCCAAAATAATTGTATTTTTGTGTGTGTAAGTGAGCGGTTCCATACAATACCGAGAAGACAACACTAAGAATGTACATCATGAACTTTAAACTTCTTGTTCACAAATCAAAAACAAATGGAAGAAACTCAAGGAAACGTATCATGAATTCTGTGGCGGATTAGCTTGGCCAATTTTCGGTGCAATGAACTGTAGCTTGGCCAATTTTTGGTGCAATGAACCGGATATTTGCATCACGACCAAGAAGCGTGGTAGGTAGTTTTATAAACTATGGTACCAGGGTACTGTTTTAGTCCAGCACTTTGAAATACAGCAACATGTACTTATGGCTTACAGCTGTTTGGTAAAGGTATGGTATGACTATACCCCGATGCGACACATTTTCAGGTTCTTTTTCCGAGACTGTAAAAACTGTTTGGATGTTGGAAAAAGTGCCGGAAGTTGTGCCATGTTTTTAAGAATATTGAAAAAGTAAAAAAAAGCCTTTTATTAGTGCCTGCATTTCTTACCATTAAATATTGTTACTTCTTTGATAGTACTGTAAAAGATTAACAGTTTGCACAAATTTAATTTTCTAGGCATGTATCTCCATGGATTCTGAACCTTCTACTGCAGCCACTGAAGAATTTTTTAATGCCTGTGAGATTCCATTGATCAGTGAACCCCCATGATCACCGCTGAATGAAGATGAGGGCTGGCCCATCAGGAGTGACCAATGAATGATATATTTATTTTAGAATCCATTGGTAAGTTTTATTCACTCCTATTATATTTATTTACTAAAGTAAATAGTTATACTACCCGTATATTATGTAGTGTTTTGAATATGTTTATAATCATAACCTAACATTCAATAAGCCATCTTCTTGAGAAGGCAGCTAAGTATTTATAAATTTAGGTACAGAGGCAGAAGCTCGTGATGAGAATGAGGGAACAGAAAATAAGCCTCAGTTGGCTGGAGTGTCAGGTAATGATTTGTTTGGTAGAAGCTGCAGGGCATCGAGCAATTCCTAAGAGAGAATGTTTCATGCGGAACGACAAAATCTTTTTTCTTTTTTTTGGAGGCCGATTCTTCTCTTTTCAAATTGTATAGCACCGGTTAGCTCATATGTTACCACTATCAGTAGCGCGTAAAACTGTCAGGCGAAAGGTGATGGGTTCAAAACCAAATGATGGCTATTCGGTTGTGTGCCTGGGATATGCACTAAGTTGACATTGCTTGAAACCAGTGAAATAATGGGAAAACACTAAAAAGAGGGAAACTGCATACAATATTTGTGTGAAAACTAACTTTAAGCTCCAACCCCAACACTAATCCTAACCCAACTAGTCAACCACGGGGTCATTGTACATTGCAGAGGTATCGATATAATACCGGTACTTAATCTGTGAAAAACAGTTTACTTTACTGCTACCTTTATATTCATCATACCGCATATTTTTTTCTTATAATTTATGGATATTGAACGAGGTGCGGTTTGAAAATCATTTAGGGCGCTATACAATTTGAAAAGAGAAGAATCGGCCTACAAAAAAAAGAAAAAAAATTTTGTTGTTCCGCATGAAACACTCTCTCCTAGGAATTGCTCGATGCCATGCAGCTTCTACCGATTTGTTTGGGCAGTCAGAGTTTTTTCTTTTTTTTTAAATTTTTGTTGATGCAGGTCAATAGGGAAGGTACACAACATAGAAAAAGCTCTTGCTTTAAATTTTTGTGTTGCTTTAATCACATATATTTTAAAGAAGAGGGGGAGAAATGGGAGAAAATGTGCAAACTCCTGTCAGAGGAAGGGGAGAAGGATAGAGCACTGATTGCGCAAGAAAATGAAAAGATGATGAAGCCTATTTCTGAAGAAAATGAAAAATTTATTGATGCAGTTCGTGCATTAAAGTAATGTTCTGCTGTGCACCAGTGCCTAACTTTTATTTAAATGTTGGACTTCATTTTTAATTCTGCCCAATACCTGGTTACTCACCCTTTTGCCAAATAGGTCAGCCTCTCACCCAACGACATGTCAAGTATTCTAATAAAATTCTGTTTATTAAATGGAAGTGTGCACAATGCAAATTTCGCCACAATAAATCGTACAGAAAACTGTTTCTCTTGAAATAAGAAATAAAGTATTCAATTGCTTATATATATTCTGTTTGGATTCAACTTTGGCTGTTGTCTATTGTTTGTTGATGACTTTGTTCCCGCCTAGGAAAAGAAAATGTAATACTAAATTTAACTGAAATTAGACTGGGCAGCAGGTCAGGTGATAAAGTAAAAGCGATTACATGCAGTTGACAATACAACACATCTCTGCTGCCTTTCCACGCTATTCACACTCCTTGTGTTATAAGATATGATATGTATTAAATAGCCTACTTAATCTAATTAATAAGAATGATGGTTTGGCACTTATCCCAGTATTGTTGGGAATAATCTTACATTGTTATGAATAAGATAATTTTAATGATAATTAAGAATACTTTAACTTTTCATCTTATACACTACTTTCAACAACAATCCACGGTACAAAATACAAATTACAGACATTCGCTGACGTGTTGGTTGCTCCCTACTCAGCTAAGCCTGACGCTTCGGTTGCTGACGGGTTCGCCAGCCTGACGTTTCGGTTGCTGACGGGTTCGCCGGCCTGACGCTTCGGTTGCTGACGGGTTCGCCAGCCTGACGCTTGGTTGCTGACGAGTTCGCCAGCCTGACGCTTCGGTTGCAGACGGGTTCGCCAGCCTGACGCTTGGTTTGCTGACGTCTCGCTTCAACATCACACTAAAGGCGTCACTGACGCCTGGACGACTGACGTGATATTGGGTGGAGTGGTTACAAGCCTTCCTCTGCTGCGTTTATTGCCTGGATTATACTGAGTATTGTTGATTGACTGGCTTAGTCTAGATTTGCGGACTGATACTTGGTCGTTACTTGTCAGGGTTGGCTACCGTTTATTTCTAATTATTATTCGCTGACTGTTAACCCGTTATGTTAAGCAGCTGCAAGTGTATTTGATAGGTGACTGAATACAGAAGTTTTATACTACAAAGCTTTGCTTGTGGGTTTTCCTATTTGAATACGAAGCTAATCAGGAATTCTGGATCGAAAGTGCTAGTCCCTATAGCCTTTCAACGAATATTCTCCTGGACAGTCGACAAAGACTCAGGAACCATTTCGTTCAGTTAGTCTGGTGGTAAATGACTTTGTTTTTTAGATTTAACCTTTTTAGTTGGGTTGTAGGCCCATTTATTGTTAATAAAAAAAAATTATTTTTAATTTGCTAATTGTGAAAAAAAGTGCATTTCCACTAACGAGATGCAAATAAAACATATATGTATTAGAAAAGGCGCAGAAATAATTATGAGGCGGAATGCATGGTTTACAAATCAGAAAACTATATATCCGTCGTGCACAAAGGTAATGGTAATTTGAACACACATCTGCAATCGAAAAAAACATCGCAAAGCAGTAAGAGGGGCTGTTGCATCAACAAAAATGACAAATTATTTTGTTATACAGTAGGAAGCAAATGAAATCATTTTTCATCATAGGGACTGTACATCTGTTTTACTTAAAAATATTTTCCCGGATTCTAATGCAGCGAAGAAGTTTGGTAGTGGCCGCACAAAACAGTAAAAGTTGTTACGATAGCGTACTTGCGCAATATTCTGTTGATGCTGTTCTAAAAAGTGTTGAAGAAAACGATATCGCGTATTTTGGCGGTGCAACAGATGGCAGCAATAATATAATGAACTGAAATTATTTGCTACAATTATTTAATATTTTGACTGGAGAAAAGATGGTTTGCAATCAAAATTAATTGAGTTTACAAACAAGGCAAACGAGACTGCCGACACAATTGTCACTTATGTAAAAGACACCTTAGAAAAATAATGTTTGGCATTTTCAGGAGACAACTGCAATGCTATGTTTGGAGGACTTCGGTGTAATAAGCAAGAAAACAAAGTATTTGCTAAGTTAAAGAAAAAGCTAAACCCGTCGTTAATTGGTGTTGGCTGTTCAGCACACGTTTTGAACAATTGTATACATCATGGGACTGAAAGAATAAACATCGATATTGAAAATATTATCGATAAGATATATCAATATTTTTCTATTTGCACAGTTAGAACTGAACAACTAAAAGAACTGTAAATTTGCAAATTATGAATACAAAAGACTTCTCTCTCATAGCAAGACTAGCTGGCTCTCCTTAATGTTTCCTGGAATTTTAAGATTGTAACAAATGTTTTCACCTCTGAAGTCCTACTTTTTGTCACAAGAACATTCACCATAGTTGTTAAACGGTTCTTTTGGAGCTGGTTCATAAGGTGCTTGTGGAAAGAAAGAATGGAAACGTTATGCCATTGACAGTTTAAAGGCTTTAAAATGAAAAAAGAGAAACGGGATATGAAGATGAATGTAACAATTTTCCATCCAAAAATGCAAACCTCTATGAGGGATGCTTAATGTACCTGTGCAAATGGATGAAACCAATGGAAGAGTTTACTTATTTCAAAAGGATGACCTTGAACAAGATGCCAAGTTGGAAGGATGTATGGGGCCTTGTATGGAATATCTGATTGGTAAAGGGGTGGAAATGCTTTGACCAAATATGTAGGCTAACTTGAAGCAGTTTGTGGAAAGTTACTGACAGGACAAAGAATTTATTAATCTGCCAACGCATAAGAAATGGTGCAAATATTTCGATATGTCTACGAACATCACAGGCCACTCAGTTATTTTTAGGATTGTGGAGTTTTGCTTTGTTGTTACATACCACAATGCCGATGTACAGTGCGTATTTTAACTAATTACAAAGTCAGTGGACTAAAGATAGAAACAAGTTGAACATTATTGCGACGATGAAAGGCATGTTTACTCTCCAATATAGTTTTAAAGATATGTTCTGTAGTGTTTTTTTTTAATTAGACCAGGCTCTATTGAAGAGAATTATTAGATCTTCATAAAAATATGCATGTTCAGAACAGTAAATTTGTAGTGATTTGACTTAAGCATGTCCTTAATTTGTTTTAAGCATGTAATTGCTGTTCTTTCATTTCGGTACAACCTATTTCTCATTATCGTTTTTCACTCTGAAGCTAAGATTTTTTTCAGTGACGGTCAGTAGCTATATTTAGATAGTGCTTACCCGCCTGGTGTAAAATTCTGATTTTGACTAAAGACAATAATTTTCATTTCAGCAGCTGGCGCTTTAGCATTAGTATCATGGAACGTTTGCAGCCTTGGCATTTCGCTAGCGCATATATATGGTCTCCTGAAAATAGTCTGCAGGGCCCACTATCCCGATTTTTGCCTTTTTAATAATGGTAACCCTATTCAACGTGTGATTATGATGACTAAGCACTTAATTTTATGGCAGGCTTACATATCTTTCTACAGATTCTAACTAATTGTATTAAATGTGCCCTGCGGCATATTACATCGTATTTACTCCGTTTAGATTTTGGAATACGGGTGCTCAACCGAATGTTATAAGACCGAGTAGAGCTGATCGATATCTCGGACTTTTTTCTGTTGGCTGCATTGAGGCGTACAACTTAAATTTTGTAATTCAGTCACGCATGTCAGTATTGTAAGATGGCTAAGGCGGAAAGTCGTGATATGTCTATGCTTTGCTTGCACAATGATCGTATATATATGATGATAGGCTTACCGTATACGGTACGAATAAAACAAGACAACGCTTAGATAGTTAGATCTATTAAATTACTTAGTTAACAATACAAAGCATAAATACTTAATACTACTTCAGTTTAACTACGAAAATACAATTTGGCCAGATATGATACCAGTATATGCTTACAGGAAGTGCGGTATGTAATGGACCAGTATGTTGTAAGTTCTAACTCTTTAAAACCTTAATTCTGTTTTGTTATTTTACAAAGAGTCCACTCCAACTTTGTTAAAGTCATGCAAATTACATTTTAAAAATTTAATTTTTGTTAAGTATGTCTTCTGATGCAAAGAAAATTGATATCCGGACCAAGTATGATATGAAAGATGTCCTTGGAACGTAAGCTTTTTTCCATTTCCTGTACTTTTGTGTGATAGCCTTTAACCGATAAAAGAAGTATAGCAAATACATGTACATGAAAACTGTCAGGTGACATTTACACTTTTTTACAAAAAATACCTAATTTCTTATTGCAGAAAAGAATTCAGTGCATTGAGTACAAGTTATTTTGGTTGTACTTTAACCTTACAGACATGCATGATTTATCATCAAATTTGGCCAGAATTCAAATAGCCTACCATCTATTGTTATTTCTTCCACATAGCCTAATTGTCCACATTAATTTTTTTAAGGGGCGCCTTTTCGAAAGTTTGGCTTGCAGAAAATAGAAAAAATGGAGAAATGGTCGCCATCAAGTGTATACCGAGGAAACTTATCAAAGGGAAGGAAGGCAGCATTAATAATGAAATTTCTGTGCTAAGAAGGTATAGTAATATTTAAATCTAAAATATTTGTTTGAGTTAAGAATATAGGCATACTGGTACATTACATGTGATACTTTTTTATTTGTTTACCTTTCTTTTTACTCTTTTAGTTTAAAGCATCGAAATATAGTGGAACTGATTGAAATTTATGACAACCCATCTCATATATACCTGGTCATGCAATTGTAAGTCTGCATGGCAGTGTTAAATACTAAATTCAACTTGTTTACTATACTCACCTAATTTTCTTAGAAAAAACTCTAGCAATATGTCTTTCACATTTAACAATTAACTTCTGTATCCAGCCCCGGGCATGATAAAAATCTGAAGATTAGCTGTGTTGTAACACTTATTTTCCCCCAGATACAGTTAAATATCCTGTCCTTAAATACCCTATTACCATGTGTAGCTTATTTGTTAATATGTATTTATACTGAAACTGTTGCCTGGTATTTTTGTACTAAAACTGAATGTTATTTAAACAGTGTATCTTGTATTAATATAACAATTAAGTAGGAGGAGCATAATAATTTGTGACAATTTATTTATATGTTATTAAGTATAAGAGTCTTCACAAATAAACAATCACAACATGTACTGTTTGAAGGGTTTCTGGTGGTGAATTATTTGACAGAATTGTTGAGAAAGGAAGCTACACGGAAAAAGATGCAAGTCATTTAATTTCCCAAGTGTTAGATGCAATTGCATACTTGCACAGTAAAGATATAGTACATAGAGACCTAAAGGTACTGATTGAAATGTTTTCCTTTGGACATAAATACCTGCGGTGTTCGAAACACTATTAAATTGTAAACTGGACACTGGTAACTGGCATATTATATGCTTTTTAATTCATAATTTTTCTGTTTGATATAGATAGAAATTTATATTTTATATATTTGTTAAATAAATTGAAATTTCTCTAATAAGTGGAATTCATTAAAAAATACAATAAAATATTTTTTTGCGAATTGTGATTACAATTTTGTAACTTATATTTTTCAATATAAAATTTTCCAGCCAGAAAATCTGCTGTACCATAGTCCTGCTGAAGACTCAAAAATCATGATCAGTGATTTTGGCTTGTCGAAATTAGAAGTTGAAGGCCAAATGTTGAAAACAGCGTGTGGTACTCCAGGTTATGTAGGTTGGTAACACTATTTTTAATTTTATATGTTATTTTACAAATCAGCCTAAAGATGTACATCTGGGAAAACTATATGTTGTTAGTCTTTAACAATCACTAACAAAAATACATTCAACCAACCTAGTTCTGCAATCATATTCCACACCCCAACAAAATTAGTTCAAACCATCAAGAAAACAAATAATGCATGGGTTAACTGTTTCTTTGATTAAAACAATAAAGTGAAACTAATTTAATAAACTTACCAAATAAGTCATGGCTATATACCTTCTGCAATCTTTGATTTAAAATTGCACCGAAAATGACAAAATAAAATTGTGATAAACGGTTTTGGTTAAGAAAAACATGTTAAGTATGAGTTTAAATAAAAGTTTTATCGCAGCCAACTATTAACTGCATTTTCATTAATTAGCTGCATCCACATCACATCAATTGTAGACGTCATTTTGTAGAATTTACTGTTGCACTGCTTCATACTGTATTTGCTTCACTGTCAACAGATGTTGTGTGTTTATATTATGCATTTTGTAGTATGCATAGGTATTTCGCATCGTAGCCTGTTAAAATATTTATGCGTATAGCTTTGATTTTGCACTCTTTTAAAGCACACCAGAAATTTCAGCATATTATACAATATACGTATTTATTACTGATTTATTTAATCATAAATTAACATGCAAATGCAATGTCTATATACCATTACCAAGAGTTTTAAAACATTGATTGTGATAATTTTACGGCTTTGACCTATCTTTTTGTCAGTTTTATTGCACGATTAACCAAGAGACATTTTGCTATTTCGACTATGATGTACTTAAATGCATGTATGCTAGTAACTAGGTCTTAAGGATGTAAACAAATATAGCTAAAACAATATTTTAAAATTAAATTGAATCAAAAAGAGAAAATGTAAAGTCATTTTTCTCAATGCTTTAATACTTGAATAAATGCTCCCTTCTATTTTACTATTTCATCTTTCAATACAAATCTCAAGTAGACAGAGACAGTAGTTTCAACATGGAATAACTTCAAAGTAATACTACCATTGAATAGTGTACCCGGCAATGAGATTATACCTTCTAATAGAAACATTTCATTCAGTCAAAATATTATGGGGCATAGAATTGATAACACAAAAACAACAAATGTATTGTTTTGCATTCTCTTTAGGAGTGGTGGATCAAATTTTCCTTTGCGGTTATATCATATACGGATTTCCAAATTTGTGTTTTTGTGTTGTTTTAATAGTACAGTGGGAAAGATTTTGTTACATACCATTGATGGAAGTATATTGAGCTATTCAATGTCTCTCTCTGTATGCATTAAATATTTCATCTTTGCTTATTGTTGTACCAACATGTTTCTTTAGCTCAGGTTAGTATTATCTTCCATACTTTTTATGTTTTTAACTTAAAAGTCCAAGCAACACATAGTAATTGCTGAGTGAACCTTCCTGGTACCAAAATGTTCACAAGGAACATAATATACTTGTATCATTATATACAATTACATATTAGATTACTTAGTAATGATGGTGAATATTTAACTTGAATGTAACACCAGAATTTATTCCAGTATAATGTTTTCCACTTTATTAGAATATTTTTTCTGATTAGTTGTCATTGGACAATTAATTGTAAATAATACTGTATGGTATACGTATACGTATACAAATATTGATCTGTATATATATATATCTATTACTAATTAACTGCAGTTGTTATGTTTAGTTGCAATTTGTGGTTAGTATTTAATTTATATTTGGCATTAAGGTTAATTTGATTATGATATGATGAAATGTAAGCATTAAGTGGTACGCGGTATCTCATTACTAGTAAAGTTGATATTAGTTTCGGGTACAATTAACAATTACCGTATATACTCGCCTATAGGTCGCACTACTAAATTTGTGTTAAAAACTTAAAATTCTCTGAAACTTAAAATTCGCTGTATTTTTGCCATTTACGTACAAAGTTGGTTTATACAATTCATTAGTCACCTGTTTAAATATTAAACTCATTTTGATATTTAAATCAAGTTATGGTCGGTAATCAAATAAAAAAATTAAATTCAACACAATTTTTTTCAGCACCAGAAGTCTTGCAACATAAACTTTATGGCAA
>AACT01008972.1:0-19549 GCA_000149265.1 Ciona savignyi | reverse complement strand
AACAAGCAATGTCTGTTTTGTGCAAAATATGTTCCTTAGCATTTTGTATGACACACAATACCAAGAAAGGGGATATTCATATAATAAATAATTTTGTCACAGAAGGTATTACTTTTAGATTATTCTTATTTTTATATTTGTTGTGTTTGGTACCTTGGTACTATATATGATAGGCAGCTCAAATATCAGATTGTTGATCTATTGAACTCAAGTTAATTTATAACGAAACAATTAGAGGTAACAACATGGGAAAAATGATGTGTGGCGTTTCAACAAAAATAAAAATAATAACATACGATTTTTAACAAATTGGTTTGCAAGGTATGATTTAAATTAGAAAAAGAACTGTGTTTTCCTTTTTCAGACGCTGAATTACCCTGGGCTGAAAGCGAAGCTGAGTGTGTTGCAAACGGCGGCCATCTTGCTTCCGTTTTTGATTCTGTCGACAACGACTTTTTGAATCAGCTTCTCGTCCGTTATGATTCGGAATCCATGTGGATTGGACTCAACGATCTACGATCTGTTAATGAGTACGAGTGGATCGACGGAGAAGTGGTTTGTATTTTGGGCTTTTAACCCTTTAACTGCCGCTGTCGACACAAGTCGACAGCGCTAAAAATTACATAAGTAGAAAAGTATACGGCCGATTTTGATCAGTGAGATGGCGCTGGAGAGCTGAATAATTTCTGCGTTTACCAATATAAGATGATATATAGGTTTGCATTTGATATTTTTTAGTTATTTGAGTTTAAAAAATGTATACATATATGTGTGATTTTTAGTTGTTTTAATTAGTTTTAATTTTGATTTTAGTCCCCGATTAGTTTATAACTATTGTCGTCATGGTTCGCTTGTTTAGTTTGAAAACAAGCCTTTCGTTTTTCGCTTGTACATTTTGGATTAGGCTATTTTTTGAGCTCATGGAGGGTAAAAACAGGTATTCTGTTGAAGAAACTGCCCTTTTATTGGCTGATAATGATTCTGGAAGCAGTTGTGCTTCATTTTCGAGTAGTTCTAGCCATGAAGAATCTTTTTGAAGCTGTTTTGCAGCAGTTTTGTTTTCCTGTGGCTATGTGTTTGTGTTTCATTGGGCGAGTGCATACGTCATCAGTAAAGTTTTGACGTCATCATAAAAAGAGTAGTACAAAAATGTTCCAAAGATAATCATAAATAACTTTGCTACATACTGTTTTGTTTGTAAATGAAAAAAAAGATAGTTTTTGTTGATCTAAACAGTAACACATGACGTCATTGCCCAATGCATGACGTCATCAAAATTTTACTAATGTTAAAAAAAAGAAAATTTATTACTGAACAACTTTTCTGTTAATCATATAATGCTTACATCAATAGTTTTTTAAACAGAAGCTTCTAACCTAAGGTGACTTAGCCAAAAAATGATCTAAAAAACAGCCGGCAGTTAAAGGGTTAATGATGACTTTACACTGTTTATTAAACTAACCCCAAGATTCTGGTTCACCTTGCTCAGATGCAGTTTTACATTGGGCATTGTGATCTAAAAGATAAGAAATAAGGTCATGAGCGGGCTGAATATTCGCCCTGAGCATTATTCCCCAAAAATTTCCATTGACAAATTAATTATAAACATCACCCAAATCCAGTTGATTCAAAGGAATCAATCAAATATTGAGATTGTTTTTCCATAAATTACTCCGGTAGCACGACTGTGGACGTGGTAATCTGGTGATTGCTAGTGGTATATTAAATGTCGTTCTTTTACACACGGCATTGAAAATATATGATCCAACCATCATACAAATGTGTTACCAACCACCCAGGTCACATTCACCAACTGGCATGGTCAGGAACCAAACAACTGGGAAGGAAAGATGGAGAATTGTGTGGAAATGTACAAGGACAATGGGAGATGGAATGACGCCCCGTGTAGTGACACCCAGGTATCATTCTCTTCTACAGAGATTTCTAGGACACCGGAAAAAATGATTTACGTTTTAGTAGGAATGTAGTTTTACTAAAATTAGAATTTTATTATATGAATAAATTTTATTGCCGTTCATACTTTACCAACGAAAAGTAATACATTTCAATCCTCTCTCCATAGAGATATGTGTGCAAGGCATACAAGGGATATTACACCCCGGATGAAGCTGCCAATCCTACTCCTGCACCAGGATGCCCCGATGGTAACTTTGTCTATTGCAATTGGAATTAAATAGGAACACCTTTATATGCCCGGGAACAGAATTGAGCTTATGCATAATTGGGGCTATGACTGCTTAATTTTTTTAATGTCATATGTTATCTAGTGGAACCTATTTCATACTAATGAATTCATATAGTGTCCAATTAGGTTCCTTTTGGTGACTTGACCTTACTTTTATACTTTCAGTAAAGACTTGCATAAGAAGTAATATTTGCTGGTGTAGCTATATAAGTTCTTGTAGCACATCTCTCAGAATGTATATATGTATAATTATCTAAGACATGCTATAAAATTTTAAATAAGTAGTAAATGACTTTAAAATCATAGGGGTATATGTATTTTATCTAACACAGTACCTTATCGCTTTATTCCAATCCATGTATACTTTGATGTTACTTCAGGATGGCAAGCATACGAGAGCATGTGCTACTGGTTTGAGCGGAATTTGGTCAAAGAAGATGACTCTGAAACATTCTGTGACAGCATCGGCGGCAGAAACATTCACATCCGGGACAAGTAGGCTGACTATCTTTCCTCAGTATCTTCACAAGCATAAGATGCTGAATAAAATCTTTTTTGAGTCAATATCCATGTAGGAGAAGCAATGTCCATGTTGCAGACCATCTGATTAATTCTTCATCATTTTTATCTAAATAGTTTCATCAGATCAAGACATTAAACGATTGTTGCCTCAACCCAGCTGAATGTCAAGTAACATTTTTAAATTATTCTTTAAAAAGTAAATATTGAACACAATGCAGTTGCTTTGGTATCTCAATTGTGGGTAGATGATATTTATCTGCGTTACAACAGCTTTTGTCCTATACACAGAAAAAAATATGACATGATTAGATCGGAACAGTTGTATTTTCACAAATAAGTCAATCAGTAATATACCAAGTTACATTGTCATACCAGGTATGTACAGAGTTTCATACACACCGTGATCGGCAACGAAGATCTACGTTGGTGGTTAGGTCTGCATGCTGTCGTATCTGAAGACACTGGGGTGTCCTGGGCTTGGGAAAGTGGTGATCCGATCACTTACGACAACTGGGGATATGGAAATCCAAGTACGTCACCATTTGCTATTTATTTTTATTTATTTTGCACCTCTTAATTTTAGTATTTGAGAAATCATGATTACAAAAAATGGATTTTTTTATGTGCTGTAAAATTATTTAATGCAATGCTTGCCTATAGTGTGTGCCTTTTTTAATTTTTTATAAGGTTTTATTTTATTAAAGCAAACTAGTATTTTTTAGTTTTAAAGGTTTTTTTTTATAATTTGTAATGTATTATAAGCTTAACCCTTTTTGGTATATTCAACATAAATGAATGATTTATTTCTTATTATTCATTTACCCATACTAAAGTTGCAAAAATGTCAAAATTAATGAACTAAAATGTTTATTTTTGCTTCTTGGGTTTATTCTTTTATTTTGTTTCTTCAGCTATCGATGGTGGCGAATGCACTGTGTTCTACGGTGGTCAATTCGGTCATGGCATGTGGTACAGTAATAGGTGTGAGAAGCAAGCTTACAGTGTTTGTGAGATGCAAAGAGATGGATGGACCCAACCACCAATAAGTAATTTGGCTTCAAATAGCTACCTCTTGCACACAGTCAGGGTGCCAACTGATGTGCATGCTATATTTTGATTCGTGGACAATCCATTAAAAATTATCGGGTTGATGCAAAATGCAACGATATGTGGCGGATATATCTGTTGGTTCAAATCGACACAACATACAAAAACTGTCAATCACCTTTAAATGCCCCCATATTCTCCAAACATGTCGCTACTTTATTTCAAACATTAATTTATATTTGTAGCCACACCCCCTCCCGTCGGGGGTTGTCCCCATGACTACAGCACGCCGAGTGCCGACAGTTCTTATTGCTACAAAGTATTCATAGCAACTGAGGAAGACAATTACAATCAAAAGCAGTCGTGGGGAAATGCAAAGCAACAGGTTTTATATATCAACAATGAACTATGTATGGATGAATTTTTCATTAGATGATAATGAAGATTAATTAAGCAAAACACATAACCCAACACAGTAAAAATAACAGCATAGTCTTCTTATGCGACGTTTTAATTAAAATATAAATAAAGCATAATTGGCCCGACTGAATAGCTTGGTGGTTTAGTATGTTGCCATTCGGTCAAAGGGTTGCAGTTTTAAACCCGATAGAAGGGACTAGTAGTATGATGATTACTCTTGTAAAAACATAACTTGCCTTTTTCCATTTACATTGAAGTATTACATTTTTTACATTGAATTAAAACTACTATATTAGCTTTATGTTATTATTTAGAATAATCTATGCTTATAGTTTTATTGTGAAGGCTAGTAAAGTATGTAAAAGCTGACTTTTTTGACATCATGACTGTTTCCGCAACTGTGCTCTAGGCACAAGTCAGAATCATATTTAATTAACCGCCAACATTTTTCCATCCATTCCAGTGCATGGCTGGTGGAGGGGCACTGGTGTCCATACATAGCAGGGATGAGGAAACTTTCTTAATCAACCAACTTGCAAGCTTAGGATTGGCCAGTTCTTCAGTTTGGATTGGTTTAAATAGTCAGTAAGTCTTGAAAAATTAATCATTTTTAAAAGTAACAATTTCTGCTCTGATGCCATGTTTGTATTTGGAGAAATTACGTACTTTGAGATAGCAACACTTTATAGTCAGGGATTGTTTTTTCCTAACCTGCCATCAGCTTTTTTATCGATCCCAAGGCTAAGCATTTAAGACTTCAATTACTT
The DNA here is from genome assembly GCA_000149265.1 of Ciona savignyi. Classification (NCBI taxonomy): domain Eukaryota; kingdom Metazoa; phylum Chordata; class Ascidiacea; order Phlebobranchia; family Cionidae; genus Ciona; species Ciona savignyi. Next base: position 14,587 of record AACT01008972.1, on the reverse strand, counting down.
GACACACAATATGTTTCATTCTTATTTATTGAGTATAACCACTGTAACATATGGACATTTTTTTCAGAGATGGGACCTGGTCATGGGTGGATGATTCGCCGGTGGAATATGTGGATTGGACTCCTGGCTCGCCCAACTCAGCCAATGATAATAAATGTGTCGTCATGAAGTATGAACCATTTGTTAACACTGGACTCTGGGACAACGTCAACTGCATGCAGGTGTTTGGATTTGTGATATTTTTAGCAATGTGATGTTGTCTATAATATATGGACAAAAAATCTCTACTATCTGGTGTGTGGCACTATGATAGTCTTTATAAGTTTAGGTGTTCTTCAGCTTGCTAAGAAATCCCTGTGTTGGTATATTTTTTTATTTATTAATCAATAGATTTTTAAAAAAATTAACTTTTCCCTAAGTACCTTGCTATAAAGACAGAAAGCGACTAGGGTAGAGATCGATCCAGCAACTATCCAGTAGAACTTTCGAATTTAGCCGCTAGACTACATGATTTGTTAAGAAATGGCTATAAGTCAATTTTTATTTTTTGTCAGTTTAAAGATATATGTTAAAATGTTTTCCAATTATTGACTGCATATTTCTTAAGGGAAATACATAAGATTTGCCCTTTTCTATCCAAATGATTAAATCTTCATATGTTTAACTTCTTACTGCAAACATCATGTCCTGTCATACATATTCTCTCGCTCAAATACTAATGGACATTATTAGAATAGATTATATTTTACATTTACATATTGTTTGCCCAGCAATTGAACTGGATATGCAAGCTCCGTAAGGGAATTGAACCACCACAGCCAACTGATATACCGACCGGCAACCCCAACCCGTTATGTGGGAGCGAATCAGATGGAACATGGCTTGAGTTCAAGGGGATGTGCTACTTATTCAATGATGTAACCTCATATGATAAATATGCATCGGACAGGGTATGTTTTAAATACATTCAAGTTTTGATACACATGAGGCACAAATAGATTTTTGATTTCCCACCCGATATGACATAAACTAAATTGTTAACATTATGATTACCAGTTAGCACTGAACAATTAAAATAATAATGCTTTTTCTCTAAGAAGTTGTTTTTTTGGTTAAATTTCTTTCAAATACCAGTTAAATATTGCAGTTCAATAACTGAACTTCTTGTCCACTAATTCCATGAAAACCTAGAATTCATGTCATTTGTTTTATCTAGGCGTGCCAAAATGTTGGTGGAAACCTTGTCTCTGTTCACACCCATGAAGAACAATCATTCTTGACCGGCCAAATACAGGTTCCATCTCAGTTTCACATATAGATGGAATAGTGTAGCAATTGCAAACTTGAAGCCGTGGTTCATGCTACATTAGCCGCATGTTGATCATGGCATTGAATGCATTAAACCAACTGAGTGGTTTCGGATGTTTTTTAAAGAAAAATTACAGCCCTACAAAAAAAAATTGCATTGCTATGCACCAACGTTTCAGTTACATATATAATTGTGATTTCTAATGATTTCACCAAAACCCAAAGTAACTTCGCTAAAAGCACACAAGTTTAAGGCTGGCCTTATTATTAGTACCACTATCGGTTTAAATGCACATCCATTCATTATATATGATTTAAATCTGCAAAGATTCAGATATATTTGTACAACTATACTAAGTAAACAAAAATGAGATTAAATGAAACTCAAATGTTAGCACCACGCTCTTTGTTTTCAAATTCATACACTTGATTTAGTCAATTTTTTATGTAAAAACAATAAAATTAGATGTACTTTATAAAGGGTAAAACACCTGAGAATTCTTAAAAAAGAAACCTGAGAAATTGTTAAAATCCTCTTTTTCAGAAAATGACCATTGAAAGATATTGGACTGGGTTAGGGGAGCATGGTGGTACAAATGGGGAATATCTTTGGACTGATAACACACCTGTTGACTATGTTAACTGGAATACAGGTACATTTATTATTATTTGCTGGTTTCTGTTATTATTTGCACAGTTTATTCCAGCTCTCCCTGTTATCCCACTACTTCATTTTTTCACCCAACCTTATCCCTGTAATTTTTAATATTTAATTCTTTTAATTGAGTTACAATAAGTTAATAGTTTCACGTTAAATTGAAAATATTAAACAAACAAGAGTAATTTGCAACAGTTATCTGTCAATATTCGATGTTAGCACTTTCCCTCAATTATTATCTCTGTTTAAATGCTGTAAGAAATAAAGATTAACAAGTGAGTTGCAAATCAATAAAAGAAAGATAGTTCCGCAATAAAAATAATATTAAACAATTTATTCTGCCATTTGTGTATTGGATTTGCTTTTTATGTTTTCAAATCTAATTTCCAGTTTGGTTATTATCAATTGGCAGGTGAACCAAATGATTCGCTTGGTATGGAGCAATGTATCACCATGTTAACATCAAATGGGAAATGGAACGATGCCAACTGTGGGATACAAATCGCTGGATACATCTGTAAAGCTTACATTGGCTCTCCACCGAATCCACCTCAACCTACCCAACCATGGCCCGGTCAGTAATGATGCAATTCTCTTGACAGAGGCGAATATGTGTTACTTCATTAATGAATTGATTTTATAAAATTTCACAACGCAATTACTTCTTTGGGGTACACATTATAAAGTTTGTCTGACTTTATTTGTATAATGATGTTAATTAAACAACAACACTACCGTTGATACAAAAAATGCAAGTTGCCATTCTATCAGGGGGAGTGGACAAGTAACTGTTTCTGTATTTAAATGTAAAAACTTTGATTTTGATTTAAATACAATCCCACTAGATTTATCTATGTTGGAGCAAAGGTGCCTGCCTCTGCATTACATTTCTCATCTCAGTGTTTTTCAGGTGGCTGTCCAGCGAACTGGTTAGAATACGGCAACTACTGCTTTCAGATTCATGGAGAAAATGGAATTTGTGATCCAACTGTCAGTGACAACACTGCATGTGCAAACAGTTTCCTCGGCGCCCACGAAAGTTGCATTACAGCAGGAGGAAGTTTGGCCACGATTCACAATAAATTTGAAAATGGTTTGTCAAAGGATTTATTCACTGTTGCGTAACTTGTGTGCTAAGGGATTAAGATTATGTATAATTTATACTCAAGCTAACGAATTTCCCAATTTATCATAAATAGATAAGTGGTAGGATCATAGCAGTAGCAAGCTAATCAGTTGTGTATTTGGACAAGTCACTTAGCAGAAGTTGCCTAAAACTCAAGGTTTAATGAGTTAAACATTGTAGAAATATTGTATTTAGAACACTAAATGGCGCCTGTTTGCTGGTGATTTCCCGAGTTACAATTTTGCTTAATTTTATTTGGCCATTATGGGGATAAATATGAGTATCTATGGTGGTAACTTTTACCGAAAAGTTGTCTTTCTTTTTTGAAAGGATATATTCACTTTCTAGGGGTAAGATATTGTTAACCTTATACTTTAGATAAATTTGTTTCCTACAGCCTTCGTAACAGCGCACTCAATCAGAGTTTACAACAACTTCTGGATTGGTTTAAGCGATCAGCATTGGTACAACAAATATACATGGGCTAATGGTGATGAAGTAACATACACAAATTGGAAATCTGGTAACTTATTTGACACTAAATGCAAATTTACCTTTTTTCTAGGAATTTTGCTGTTTGATCATAAGTGAATTTTAAACAGAAAAATCAAATTTTGCAATATCTGGTTCAAAATTGAGAATATGTTATTCAAACTAAAAAACAACAAAATTTAGTAAAGCAGAAAAGAAATAGAAATGAAGTTTTTATTGCATATCATTAATGTATAACATGGTGTATAAGACTAATTGTGGCCATAGAATTGTCCTTTAGTATATCATCACAATAGACAGTTTAGTGAATACTTATATTTACACAAGCACTAGAACAATAAAAGTCGATAAAATAAATGGAAATAAATTACCTCGATTCCACAGTAGGATTGCCCTTATATTGCAGTGTGGTTCATAATTAATATTGCATGGAGTTTGAATTAAAGACCAGTGGAGTAAGGCATGTCGATTGAGTACCTTGTTAATACAGATGTTTTAATGTTTTACCTGGTTTAGTTAGGTGTAATGAAAGTTCAATACAAAAATCGGACAGCCAAATATTGGATAAAAACATAGTATAGCTGTTACATGAAGTGTATGTGGTATCAAAACAAGGCATTTTCAGGTGAACCAAACCACAGTGATGATGCCGAAAATTGCGTTGAGATGTATCACGGGGAGGAGTTAGCTGGGCTTTGGAATGATAACAGGTGCGAAAACAAAATCCCGTATGTATGCTCCAGAGGGAAAGACCCTTCCATTTCATCTGGCCAGCAAATAAACAACAACAACAAATGTCCATCTGGCTGGATGCAGGTAAATTGATATAAGAATTATCCATCTTTCTTAATTGGGACAATATGACCTGTGGTTAGTATTGGATGAGTCCATTTATTTTTCTAAATTAGGTTAAAATTTATCTTAAAAACTGTAATAGCTTGGCTTTAAACATATTAACATATACATATTAACATATGTTTAAACAAACTGAATAGTTTACATTACAAACATGTTTTAAATAACACAGTTTAGAAGTATTTAACAGAAGTGTGGTGTACCATCTGATTTATCATTTTTGATATAAATATTTAATTAATTTTAAATTTCTTGCTTATGTTCTTCACAGCAAAAATGATCAGTTCTCTATTTTCTGCAGTTTGATAGTTTGGATGGCAAATACGTATGCTACTACCTAGACACCACTGTTAGAACCTTTGATGATGCAGTTGCAAATTGTAAGAGCTTAAACAGTGAGCTGGCCAGCATACAAACGATTTATGATGAGGCTTTCGTAACTAGCTATGTGAAGCAAGAACAAACCTGGATTGGAATGAGATTGGATACTGTAAGTAAATTTACCAAACCCTTTTACACTTTGTGATCATAATGATTTATTTTGTATACCGACATAACTTAAAATAAGGACGTAGTCACCCATGTAATGTTCTTAAAATATGCTTCAAAAAACTAACACGACTATTGTACCCAGTAATTGGAATTGCCCCGATTAGTTTTACAAATTATTAGCAATCAATCAAGAATCTTTTTACCAGGACACTTTTGAGTGGCACTGGCTTGATGGCTGGCCAGTGTGGGTGACATACTGGGGTGAATACCAGCCGGGTTCTGACCCATCAAAGGCATGTGCTCTGCACAAAGATGCACTGATCAGTTCCGAATGGATCGCCGTTAACTGTAACGAAATGCACTCCAGTTTGTGCAAGACTACGAATGGTAAGTGGTTACTGTGTTGTCAACTTTCATTTTCCAATCCAAAGCTCAATTTTGCACCTGTTTCGCAAGTCGGGTAGTGTGATGTTGTTCTTTTAACCTATTAAAGCACTGGGTTTAAAAAATTCTGTTAAGTGCTTTGCACAATGACTTGCCTTCTGAGCTGCTGAATCCTGTGGATTTGGGCTCCATCTGAATGGAATGTATTGGTCAATTGTAAATGATTATCTGTTGTTTGGTGTAACACACTTAAGAAACTCAGCCAAAGTTATTTTAACAATAATTTTAAAATAACAGTAATAAGCAACTGCTAAATGTGACAAACATACATTCCTTTATTAGCTTTTTAAAAATCCATATTCTGTTACATTGTAAATTTAGGAAATATTTTACTTGTTTAAGAGTGCTAAATATAACTTCGCCAAAATGATGTTTGTATAACAGAACAAGTCCCAACAACACCTGGGTATGTAGAGGGTGAATGTGAAGATTCATCGTGGGTGCAATATGGGGGTTACTGCTACTTTTACTATGTGCTTGAGGGTAAAGAGGGACAAGATCTGTAAGTATCGGAATTTGTATCATTGTTTAAGGTCCATAGAGATTTTTACCAGTTGTAGTAGTAAAAAAGTATAAAAGTATCAATGTATTCTACTCGGTGTTACCATACAGCACCCTCAATAGTTGAAAGGGTTATTTACAGATATGAATTATTTGAAGGGACCAGTAACGAAAGCTAATACAATGTCTGTATATACTTTGATAAGTATTTATATTTTTGACCAAGTGTTAGTTTCCTCAGCAAGTGCTAAGTAGAAGGAGTATTAATCAATGCATGTCAACCACATTATTTATCGCTTGTGGGTCAAACAATACTTAATGTTTTAACAAAACAAACTGGTCACCTTGGTTTATACAATTTCATGTTTTGTGTTGCAGTGGCAAAAGTTGGCACGATGCAGAATATGAGTGCAACAAAAAATCTGGAAACCTTGTAAGTTTCACCTCTCGTGCTGAACTTGAATGGCTGCTGGATTGGTTCAATTACACCGAAGCTTTATGGATAGGTCTGCAGCAAAATGGAGAAGGTATTTAAGAGAAGACCAGCAAAGTGTCATAAAATTTGTAAACACCGAATATCAATATTCTTTAATTAAAACCACACAACATATCGATTCAGTTAAACCGTTGTTGAATCTGATCAAGCTCTCTCACTTGTTGCAAGGTCTTAGATTTGATTTTCTTACAAGGTGTGTTCTTTCCATGGAATATAGAAATCACAGCCATTGGAATCATAGTCCAAAAATCAACAGTTTTAATTAATCGGTGTGTTTTCTGGGCTTCTAATCATCATATTTCCACAGGTGGATGGTCTTGGACCGATGGACGTCCGGTAGCATTCACATTTTGGAACGATGGCGAGCCGAATGATGCTGGTGAAGAGGGTGAAGATTGTGTGGAAATGTATGGAAATACAGGGCGGTGGAATGACATACCATGCTCAAATCTGCATGGTTACATGTGCAGGGTCCCAAAAAGTATGTGTTTAGCATGGACATACATTTTATGTGTATGTTTTGTAATTAGACAAATATATAATTCCAATATCCTCAGTCATGACTCTGTATGTCTGATTAACTGGCTTGTTTTTTATAGTGGTGTATGCTATATAAAATGACGGTAGCAGGGTAGCACCTGCGATTGTACAAGCGAACTGGTCTGTTATATGAAGTCACATATGATGCTTAAAATTCTATATTGATTATTACTTGTGATATACTAATTACGGAAATCGCTGGGCTTCGAAATAATCTCACTATAAGACCCTAGTAATATTGGCGTCCCACTGGTATAAATATTTGATTTAAAAAGTTGCTAAAAAGCTAAAACTGTTCTAACAACGATCAGCTAAATTTTCTTAAGTTTCTTTTTCAAACAAAATCATGTAAATATTTCTGTTTATACTGAAAACGCTCACTCTTTTATTTTATTATTAATGACTTCAACGGATATATAAAACGTTTTCACTTGTTTTATCAACAGTTGTTGGAACTGATGCAAATGGAAACAACATTCACTTCACAACGACTGAAGCCCCCAAACGTAAGTTTCATTTTCAAGGTTTTGTAAGTCATGTCTTAAAATTGTTCACTAAAACATTGACCTTATTATGTTTTTGTGGTTTCAGCAATCAAGAGTAACACTGTAGGAATAGTTGTTGGGGTGGTTTTCGGCGTTCTACTTGCAATAATTGCAATTCTTTCTATTGCCTACTACTTTTCTAAACGCTCAAGTCCATCTGTATCAAAATTGGGTAAGAGTTTTTCTATTGTTTGCAGATTTTAATTATGCCTGAAAGTATAGCCCTTGTGGTAATGCTTCGCACGTTTGGCAACAAATTAATGATATCAAAACCATTAAATTTTTAGTCGATCGTGTCCTTGGGCAAAGCACTCCTTGCTCATTGCTTGAACCCAGTGTATCAATAATGGGTTTAACAATTCCGAACGACAATCTCAATTATGTACAATACAAAGCACCTGTTTTTCAACACTCAATGCATTTTTACCCTTCATGGGAATAGGGAATCGGTGTGGATCAGTAAAATTAGCCATTTGCTAGTTGGTTCACTGGACTTGATCCAACTCGAAAAATAACATAACAATTATGTAGTGTGATAACCAATGCAATAAATTACACATTTGCAATTAATACGAGACTCTGTGTTGTTCAACTTATTTGTGTTGTTACGTTTCTTTAGCTTCAGATGCATCGGATTTCTCATCTGGAATTGTCAACAAAGTCTATTCCATGGCTGGTAGCAGCAGTAATAACACCGAGAAAGAATCTGCTGACGTAAGTTTAATTGTTCCTTAAAACACCTTGGCTGATTCGTACACATGCTATTTAATAACAAACCAAGTGAAAAGTTTATCTCCGGTCAACGATTAAAGTCACAAACTTCTGACATAAGTCTGGTAAAAAGAATAATAAACCAAGTAAAATGTTAACTTGCTTTAGGCGCCACCTGTTCGATTTGAAAAGGAGACTGGTGCAACCGTGGAAGACACTTTTGCTTAGTCGCGCAACTTTCATATTGTGATCTCTGTTGTTCTATTTTTTCGTTTTGTTTCACACTGTAAATTAAAATTATACTTTAATTATGTGTTCAACTTTCCAATCTGTCACCTAAATTTTATGTTCGCGCAATAAAAAAGTATAATTGTAGTTTTGTTGATTTTATATTTTACAATTAGTAACTTCATTGCAGTGTCAGGATATTGGATAGAATTGATACTCTATCCAAGGTTGGGGAAATGTAGGCGGTGGGGTTAACCAGGGTTTGTATTTCATTTACTATAAGATACCGAACGTTAGATCGATTCCACAATTAAACAATGAATCTATAATTTCCCGGCCACAGCCTAACAGTTATGACTTCAAAACCAGGAGCTTTCTAACCAAATACTAGAACGTTGTACTTTAATATTAAATATAACACAGACTAACAAAAATTAAAAACTATGTCAACCACTTTAAGTGGGTGTACTCCAAAAGTCAAGATAGAACTAACTTTATATCTTAAAACAACCCAGACGATGACAGATGAAGAGAAAATGGACAATCGACTTGTTTGTATAAATCTGGTTAAAACAAGAATAAACAATAGGATATTTATGATTATCCTGGTAAATGGGAAAACCAATGGGGTTAACACACGGGCAATCGTCAGATCACCTCGCGCCGGACCGTAGGGTTACCGGAACTATTGCAGTGTGTAATGTATTCAGACGTTCCTTCAGTTTGGTAGAACCAAATAATCCTTTGTGTTCAGGCAATGTCCGTTAAGTGCATTGCCCAAGGACACAACCGACTAGCTAGCGGCCAGTTTTAAACATGCAACACTTCGGTAACCCGACGGCGGGGACGATATAATCTGTTGATTGCTCGTGTAATAACGCTCCAGCATTTTCTTAATCTTTTGGATAAAATAATTCATATCTTATACTGTTATTGCGATACTAACATATGTCAGATTGTGCTGTTCTGGACCGAAAGATGTTTATTTAACTAGAAAAGGAATGTTTTCACAATACGACCCAGCATAGTCTTATTGCTTAAAAATGAGGACATGTTGTTTCGTATTGTAGTGTGAGGCAATTTGAATGTTTGTCTGTTTGATTAACCATGTGATTACAGCGGCCGCTTATTTTACACACTCGAGATTGCCTATAGTTAAAGAAGCACAGCAAACTAACAGATGATATGATGTCTTAGTATTAAGTTGGTGGGGTTCTTTCTGGTTGTCTCGAGTTGTTTAAAGCGATGGGTCCCTCTGCCCAGAAAAGAAATAAAAAAGTTATTTACTGTAGAAATCTGCTAAGCTCGAGAATGATTAGATGCGCCGTGGTGTGCTGCTTAGTTGCAGTTGTGTTGAAGCTCTTGGTGCCGAGGCTTATACAACATTTTTATTCGATATCGTTGGACCAACCGGAGGCAGAGTATGACTTCATTGTAGGTGTGTGAGTTGCTTTTACTTTATCTTGTAGTATTTTAAACCAATACGGCTCACACATGGAACTGTTCGTGGAAAATCTTCCATTGACATATACATAGCAACAACACATTCCATTTTTTGGTTGGTTTATCAGCGTGCAAAAAAAACCTAGTGTTTTCAAAATTAGATTAGAATTAGAATTACTGAAAACTTAGAAATGGTATTAAATTTCGAATTAGAAAAAATTATAATAAAAATCAAGTTCAGTTCGTAGTAAATCAGAGTTTATTTTAAGAAACTTGAAATGACTATAGATCATGATTGACTCGTTTCGCCCCATTTTAATAATTTTTTGATTGGCTCGTACCGTTCCATTTCGGGCAGTATCGCACTGTGTGGTGATGCTATTAAGCGCCTCACAGCACCAGGCCAAAAGCGGCGTTTTTAGAATATATCATCCGTAACTTGATCTTATTTTCAAGTTGGTGCTGGTACCAGTGGATGTGTTGTCGCTAGTCGTCTCAGCGAAGCCAACAATACAAGGTATAGCCTATGTACATGAAATTACTTCAGTTCGCTTGATCACGATGCACATTATCATTGTGGTTTAAAGGGTCTTGGTTCTGGAAGCTGGTGATGAAGATGTACCTAATGCAGTGATAAGTGTCCCTGGAATGTATGGTCAAGCTTTTAACACAAAGTTAGATTGGGGTTTTGAGACCATACCACAGAAGCAAGCGTGTAAATCACTGTACAACCAGGTTTGTCCTAAATGTTATTTTAACGTTTTACGACGTTTATTCGATCGATTAGCTTATGTGGTTTGGACCATGCACTGACAGGTTGTGGAAAATCAGTCTCGATAGCTGGTCGGTTGTGTCTATGGGTGAAGGCACTTGAACTTTGACTAAAAACTTTATGTTTAATGGGTTAAAAAGTGGTAAACGGACGCAGGGGCTTCGGTAACTCTGTCGGTATAGTTATGTTACAAACATCCCTGTTATAACATATTTTGCCGATGTCGGAAAAAGACACGTATTTTCTAACTGACCGTGCTGCTTAAATATTTGTGTTTCTTAGAAAAGTCGTTGGCCCCGCGGGAAGGTCCTGGGTGGTTCGAGTTCAATCAATGCACTTATCTACACCCGTGGTAGCCCACGTGACTTTGACCTGTGGAGTCAAATGGGGGCGACTGGTTGGAATTATAGCGAGATTCTTCCGTTTTATAAAAAGTTGGAATCTTCTGGAGCCCGAGATCCATTGAAAATGCGGGGGAATGATGGGCCGCTGCGAACAACTATGCTTAGAGAGTTGGAAAAATCTGAAGACTTTGTAAACGCTGGTTTAGAATTGGGTAGGAAGCTGATATCTTTGTAATATAAAAAAAATGTTTCTCCCGTTTAAAACTGTTTTCATGTCCAGGATACAAGAAAGGGGATTGTAACGGTGGCCAGTTTGAAGGATTTCATTTTGTTGAGGCGACGATGCGTAATGGTGCGCGGGAGACGGCATCCACCGCCTATATTCGCCCTGCGGTTCGGGAAAGGTAAAATTGAATGCTCATGTTGATCCCCACTCTCATGGGATAACGAAGGCGCCTTAATAACAAAAATCGCGACGTGCTGGATAGAACCACGCTGTGGTTGGATAGTGGGTCGCCTTTAAGCCAAAGGTTTGTAGGTTCAACACTGGTCGCTAGAGTCGGCTGTGTCCTTGGACACTTAACGAACAATGCCAAGACTTGATGGAATGATGGGTTCACCTAAATGTCACATCCCGCTAATATCGCTTTGAAACCATTTAGCTGACTGTGCGACACGCCAACACATGAGCTAATCGGCATTTGCAAAGCTAGCAGCATTGTAACCGCATTACTTCCACCAGGCCAAATCAGCTACATGTTGTAGTGAATGCTCAGGTCGAAAAGGTTGTCTTCGAGGGAAAGACTGCCGTCGGGGTAACGTTTATTAAAAATGGAATAAGAAGCTTTGTTCGAGCGAGGAAGGAAGTCATTTTAAGCGCAGGAGCAGTGTCCACTCCCCATCTGCTGATGTTAAGTGGAATCGGGGACAAACGACATTTATCCAGTCTTAACGTGAGAGCGATCTATATCTACTAAACCACGTTTTTGGGGAAATAATTAGGGCTGCAACGACACTTGTAAAAATATCGATAATCGCGTGCCAAGCATAGCGATAATTGCGATTATCATCCCCAAACATGGGGAATTTCCAAAATTTGATTAAACTTTTTTATATTAACGGACTGCAATACAATAAAACTATAGTTTGTTTTGGAATAAGGGTTGCAGGTGAAATCAAACTTTTTTTAAACTATTGCATTAAACATACAAACTGTTGTGTTAATAACCACTTTATACTTAGGCTAATAAACTAAAGGAATATGCCGTGTATTTTAGCTAGCAACAAAAACGTCGACAGATACTCATAAAGCATACTTAATATTGCGATAGAAAACAGTTTTTTATTTACTTCAATTATATACAAAACATACATATTGTTTGGGTGTCAACGTAATATAAGCAACCATTACACGTTGAATGTTTGATTTTAACTCAATATATGTAATACAGACGAATTTTCATTTATTATCTTTACATGGCCGCGTATAGAGTTCGTATAAATAAACAGAATCATTTTAACCTATCAGAGTAGTTAGAACAATACTAAATAATAATATGGTTAGGACTAAACTTGCGCAACTAGATAATTATATTTGTCTAATCCAAGTGATATGTACGGTGGTGGCCCATAAGGACAATCCTGAAATTTTATTTCAGTCTACAAAACAATTTCATAATCGACAAAAATGTTTTCAAATCGACAAAAATATTTTCAAATCGGGAAAACTATTTCGCCGATCCGCAAATCTTTTTTGTAGCCAATCGACAAAACTCTTTTGCCGATCGGCAAAACTATTTTGTCAATCGGCAAAACTTTTTTAGGAACCGCAAATCTTTAATTCACTGTCGACAAAAGTATTTTCGAGTTGACAAATGTATTTTTGAACCGAAAAAGGAAATATTGACTAGGTTCAAGCAACTGCCGTTAAAGTCTTTACAAGGTTTGTCCAAGGACACAACCGACTTGTTGCTTACAGCGGCTGGTTTCTATCGGCCACCTTTCGGCTAAGGGTCCTGCGCGCCGCATCACTAAGCCAATCGTCCAGGCGACTAGGGGGTTTATATGCCTTAATTAATTCTGACCCAACTTTCCGTTTTCCCGAAAATGCTACTTTGTCCAACCGCATTTTTCAGCAACTTATATAAGAAGTACAGACATTTGCCATTATCATGTTTCTGAGAATAACCTCTGATTAAACATGGACTGAATTTGATTTTCATTATTTTACTTACTAATTCGAAATTTAATTCAATTTCCAAGTTTTTAAAAATTCAGTAATTTTGTACTAATTTTATAAAGAAAATTTTCTATTCGTCTCTGTCCGCTTAGAAATACCTTTTACTGTGATAATTACATCACAATAAATAGTGTTCGACATAACAATTCGTTTGTGATTGCATAAATGCTAGTTTTTAACGATAATCGCGATACGCAATTATTAGTATCGTAGCTGAGTGGTGTCGCGATTCTCATTATATCGTTGCAGACCTGAAAATAATACTTGTAAGGCTAAGCAAATTTTGAAATGTATATTGACCAATAAAATGAATATATACGAGCGCCCTGCTTAGACATGATTATCATGTTTCCCGCAGATAACTACGATAGCCGACATTCCCGGGGTTGGGGCGAACCTACAAGATCATTTCCTCACTTTTGGACATTTTATTGACGTCGAAGCTAAAGTTCGAAGTTTATACGACTTTTTGTTGGTAAGTTTCGACGTTCGATCAAATGAATGAGGTTCGACTAATCTCCGTTCTGCCACAGGAATTCGTGTCGATATTTAGCTACATTTGGTCCGGAACAGGGAAAATCGCAAATAACATGGTGTGTAATGCTTTTGCGTTCATCGAATTCAACAACACTTCGTAAGTTTTATCTACCAGTGTGAGCCCGCGCCAGAGCGAGGCATGCGATGCGAAGCTTGTTTACACTGACTATCTCATTTCCACAGAGGGGAAACACCCGGTGTGGTACAACTTTTATTTCTCTCATTCAAAACGACGGTGTCATCTGTTCTAAACCAAAGAAATACTTCCAACATGGACGACAAAGTGAGACCAAATCATCGCGTTTGCACCACTTCTTTAATCTTGTTAATCCTCAGTTCCGGTCCACAGCCTTTAACCAGGCTAAAAACACAAAGCAGGAGTTGTTATCGACATTTTCAATCGCTCCATGCCTCATGACACCTCACAGCAGCGGCTCGATTAGGTTGAAGTCATCTGACCCACTGGAAATGCCTCTTATCGATCCAAATTATTTATCCGATCCTAAGGACGTTGAGCTCATGGTACAAGGTATGTTTGGAAAACATATATTTATACTGCCTTGATTGTGGATACATCGTCAAATTTTGCAACTAATGCATTTCGTTTAGCGGTCTGACAAAAAATGTGCGAGATCTTGCAGACAACACGTAGGCCTACCTTAACTTAACAAAATGCGACACAAAAAAAATTAATAATTGTACACAGCGTTTGGACTGGTGGATAAGCTGGCAAATACAACAACTTTTCGCAAACTCAATACAAAGCAGCAGTTCTTATACGACGAATGCAAGAACAAATCCAGGTAACATTTTACCAGTGTAGGTTAAAAGGTAAATTTTACATAAATGGACACAT
>AACT01007385.1:0-10029 GCA_000149265.1 Ciona savignyi | reverse complement strand
TTATATTTAGACTAGTTGGGTTTTAAACTAGGACATACTTGAACTGCTATTACTAGAATGATACATTTAAATCTGATAAAGAAAAGGTATTCTGCTATGGGTCACTACCACACATAAAGGTGTGGGAGTGGATTAAAAAAACAGAACCCTTACACATCATAAGCACCAATCATAACTATAAGGACCAATCATTCAACAATTTATTCTTGTGTTACCTTTCAATCTAAGGGTTGCAGGTTCAAAACTGGTCAAAAGATCAGTTGTGTCTTTGGACAAGGCACTTAACGGACATTGCCTGAACCCAGCCGATTAATAGGTTCTGCTAAAATAAAGGAATGTCTTAATCACACAATCAAACACTACACACTGCAATAGCTCCGGTAACCCGACGATAGGCGCGAGGTGATCTGATGGTTTCCCTTGTGTTAACCGCCCTAGTTTTGCCATTCACAGGAATAAGCTTAAATATCAACTAGACTAAAACTTCTAGACTAAAACTTCTTTAGAGTGATTCTACTTTATGCAATTTAAATCTAAACAGTTTGATTCAGCATTCTCAAATTATTTATTTTTAAAATGAAACCCCCAAAAATACATTGACTGACATGAGTGCTGATATGTCACTTTTCAACATTTATTATAAGCATATGTCCTAATAGCCCACCCTATAAGTAATGGAATAAGTGGTGATTGCTGAATAATACTCGCTCTTGAATGTTGCTTTTCCACATTTTCTACAGTTTGCATCAACGTTCCCCAAATTGTTGGAGCCAATGGAAACACAATCTCTGGAATTAAATGGAGTGTAGGGACCGCAGCAGTGACATACACATGTGTTGCGACTTTCTCACCAACGTTTTCAACCAATGACTGTCAAGCCGCTCTCACTTGGTCTCAAACTACCGGACCTACCTGCCTTAAAGGTAAATAATATTAATAAACCATCGCCATTGACATTTATGCTTAAGTTCGAGCCAATCTCAACTATACATGCCAAACCAATAAATATGTGTCAAGCCAATCTCATTTGGTTACATCTTACCGGCCTTCGATGCCTTAAAAGTTATTTATGCATTGATTATTTTATGCTGTTGTTTTAATGGCTATAACGTATGCCACATCAGTTAACCTACGTGCGTACTACTCGACTTAATGATTGATCCGTTTTCATGTCAACAATTCTAGCGCCCACAGCCTAAGTTGCTCCATAGTGCATATAATTATAAAATCAATAATAAACATAAAATGCCAATTGAATCTCATAATGAATCATCTGAAAACCGAACCGGTTGCTCTTATGCCGCCAGGTAAATTTGAAACAAATCATTTATAAAAGACTGGGTAACATCTGCATAAGAAACAATGTTGTGGTCAGGTTAAAGATTGAGTAAGAAACTCATAAAGTTTGCAGATGCCTTCTCATTGTTTTAGATAGCTTATTTTGTTTATTTAAACATGTCAAAAATTGTTATCAATCAAATCAGAAATTTAATTTTTATTTAAACAAACCAGAAATTTTTATTAGAAATTTAACACAGAGTGCGGCGCTTCACCTTCAACTAATATGGGTGTCACTTCAACGGTAACCACAGATCCAATAAGTGGAAAAAATGTTGAGGGAAAAGTTATAACCTATAGCTGTGGTGCATCCACGACAGCATTAAGAGGAACTGCCACCAATACATGCCAAAACAACGGTCAATGGACCCTACCTCTTACAGCAAACACTCCTACTTGCGATCCAGGTTTACCTTTTTTTATCCCTTTTAATTTATATCTGTGAATTGTATTGTGATTAATGCCGTTAATACTAAAAGGTAATGAAAAAAACAGTTTTATTTTGTAAAAGCATGAAGTTTTAAGATAGCCTACGTGGAAAACAAAGCCTGTATATTACTTTTTATCATCTTAACCAGTTGGAATTAAATTATACAACATTCGAAACTCCATGAAAATTACAATGTTTTATTTTTGACATCCATATTGATATTTCTTTTTCTTTTTAATAAGCTATAATTTGGGCATATGAAGTCAAGAGTGAAGAACCAAGTTCAGACTTTAACTCAGTCTTTAACCCGTATACTACTACTTGATTTTAATAACTAGTTTAAATATCTGTACCTTAGTTCTCTAAATTAGGGCTGACCTTTGAACACTTTTTTCTAGTATGCCCGAACCCACCAGCTATCAGCACTGGCGCAGGTACCTTTGCCCCAAGCTCAGGCCCATATTTTGCCGCTGCTTCGGTCCAATACACATGTACTACTGGGTCTTCACCTTCTGTTTCGGGAAGTGATACTTTGAGATGTACCACACCCCCAAATTGGACCCCCACCAACTGCACCCTTATGTATAACAAGTAAGACCAACATAAATTGTATTCAAAAACATATGTGGTCACAACCTTATAAAGCTTCACTCTTTATGGTGTAAAATCTAACGTGTTCACTGTTTATGTCAACAACTGCACTAAAAGGTTTAAAAATTTCTTGAACTGGAAAAGGAATTAAGTAGAGTTTCAAATATAATCCGATAGGCGATAATATATAATTATTATTCCGATAAGATATAATGAAAATTTTTTGACTTAAGAAAGAAATTAAGCTGGGTTTTAAATGTAATCCGATACTTAGAAATTATAATATTTGGTGTGACAATTGATAGCTATCCATTATGTAAAATATGTTAGTGTCGTGTTTCAGGTCTTGATTCTAATTGACGCGACTATTGTCAGTTGACTAAACTCTAAATGTTTGCAGTTAGTCTTGTGCGTGATTAGAATAAATTAAAACTCTAATTTTGCAATACAACCGCTTTCTTTACTGCTCATAATCCAACTGCAACGTTCCATAAAAACACCAAAGCGAACGACAATAACCTCATGCATTGTGGCGTCACATAGCCACGGTAATTCGAAAAACATAATGTTTTAGAATAGGTTGCGCAATACAAAAACATAATTCCAATCTAGTTTGTGACGGTTAAAACAATACTTGCCTAAGTACGGCCCGGTGGTCTAGCGGTTAAGTGTGTCGCCTTTCAATCGAAAGGTTGCAGGTGCGAAACTGGTCGCTAGCTAGTCGGTTGTGTTCGTGTCTATCATTTACAACACACTGCAATAGCTCCAGTAACCCGACTAAGGAGGCGCGAGGTGATTTGACGATTGCCCGTGTGATAACCCCCTAGGTTTTCCCATTCACGGGGATAAACATGAATATCCTATCCTATCCTATGCTAAGTTTTTGTGGAAACAATCTATTGTGTTCAATATGTCTCTGATTTTTAGATCAATTTGTTTAAATCCATGGCACATAAAACAAAAATTGAGGTCAGGATAGAGAATGACTCCATAACTGTTTGTGACTTTTAAGGGCCTTAAGCACAATAATGTTCCTCTGGTAGAAATATGAACCATTCGCTAAACCATATTACATTTACTGACCTAAATAAATATAAGATATTCTAATTTTATATTTGATAATGAAAAAATCAGGACAGTTATAATACATGCAATTGCAAGTGCTAACTAAGCTATTCGGCCAAAATTAAGATTTGCTTCTGCTTTAGTTCGACCCCTTAGCTCACTGAGTTCAGGCGTTGTCTGCTGTGTTGCTTTACCATGCACAACTAACTAAGTCCGGGCACTTAGTCTGGTGGTTTAGTGCGATCCCATTCAGGTTGCAGGTTTAAATTGGTCGCCTGCTAGTTGGTTGTGTCCTTGGGCAAGGCACTGAATAGACATTGCCTGAACCCAGCGGATTATTGAGTGCTGCTATATTGAAGGAATGTGTGTATCATATATAACATACTGCAATAGCTCCAATAACCCGACGGTTGGCACAAGGTGATCTGATGATCGCCCATGTGTTAACCCACTTGACTTTCCTACTCATGGGGATAAACATGAACATCCTATCCTATCCTAACCTAAGCTAGTTGCTGGTTTAGACTTAATAACTTCTGGCTGTAACTGATCAAAATGTTCATTGAGACATACTAACTGATTGACAACGAACAAAACACCTTCGTACCCATTAAGCTATTTGACGAAACAATATTGTCATATTTTTTCATACCATATCTTAAACTAAACAAATTTTCAGATTGCCAACCTCCCACGGCTATTGCAAGCAATGGAGCAGCTCTGCCAGCAGGCCCTTACATAATAGGCTTTTCAATTACCTATGCCTGTATTCCTGGATATACACTATCAAGTGTGTTAACCCTGACTTGTAATCATGCTTCTGGAACTTTTGGAAGTTGGCAACCCACTTCAGCAATACCAACTTGCCGAAAAGGTAAGACAAGTTTTTAAAAGCAAACTTTTAATTTTTTTAAAATGTTATGCAGTAATTTAAGACATTTAAAACTATTTCCAGGTTTTGCAAAAACTACTTTGTGAAATTGTCTAAAAAAAATTTAATTTTTTCGGATTCATGATTATGACAGGCATGCTATGTTGAAATAAATCTAGTACAAGGACATAATTTATTAAAACAGCACGAATTGTAAGATAACACTAAATCATTATGCATTTCTTCGATCACTATATAGAGAAATAAAATAACCCAGTTTACTCCATAAACCCTTCACCAGAAAAAAATATAAAACTTAGACATAAATATAATCCATTATTATTAGCGTGTATATGAATACCCTAACTTTTTACACCAATACGAAACAAAATTTTAAAAGCACCAAAAGAGATATTTAAAACCCTATACCTATTTTTACCAACTGACTTTAAAACCCAGAAACACAATGCCACTAAAATAAGCAATTAGTCTACGTAACATTTTATATACATATAAGGAATAGTTCAATCGAATTGAAAGTCGAATTGATATTAAATTAAGAGATTTTAAAATGTTAGCTAAAATAACAGATGTGCTTACATCTGAATTTTAGTATAGTTCTTCATTTGCACATAGACAAATTTTGGTTTGAATACTTAGGGACTCATCAGTTTGCAAGGTTTAGCATTAGTTTTGTTCTTCAGCTGCTAACTGTAGACATTTATGGCTCTTGCAATCCAAACTTTGTTCTTGATTAAATGCAGATACAGTAAAACACGTAGTTAAACTAATTCTGACAATCCTGCCAGGACTTACGAACGCTGTGTATTCAGATTAATAACTCTTATTTTCTGCTCAGTCAATGTGTTCCGTTCGTTCTGGTAGCTAAGCTTTAACCACTCTATATTAAACGTCACGAAACAATCAAACACCGCATGACAGGAAGCATTATGGCTCATGAGAATTTTTCCAAGGCCCGTTTACAGTACGGTCAAAATTGTGAGAAACAGAATTTATACACAATAAAAAAATTATAACGAAGACACGAAATTGCTTCAAGTTTATGCTTGCAGAAACAAAACTTTTACATTCGGGTAAAAACGAATGTCAAACAACATGGTCCTGAAATAGAAATAACCAACAAAAATATATCATGTATAATTTATGCTAAGGACCCATCGATTTCTGCTTGCAGAAAAATAAACATATAGGCCTAGCATACAAAATGTGTTTTACAAATTTGCATAAAACATATAGCATACAAAATGTGTTTTACAAATAGTGGTGGCTGATATAAGCGATTTACACTTTCTAGTTTGATACTATAATCCCAATTTTTACAGATAATAGAGATCTGGATATCGTTTTCCTGGTTGAATCAAATGACAATGTGGAAGTAGGAACAACATGTGCCGACAAGTCAACAGCATTAAGTGTAGCAAGACCCTTTGGTCCTGGTGGTGTACTTACTGCCACCAATTTCCCAGTTCTATATCAACAACAAGTATTCCTTCAACAGTAAATATTATTTTTTTTAAATTGAATGAATTTTGTTTCATGTTTTATCAACTTGAGAAAATGCATGGTGTGTCATCACATAGGAAATTGTCAGATTCTTTTGTGCCTGCTATTCAGTTACCAGAGCTATTGTAGTGTTATGTATATTACTGAGAGATTTCTTCAATTTTATTTCAATACATATTCTATTTTACTTCAAACTTCTACTAAGTTCAAGCGATGTCCACTGATTTACTTGCTCAGCTTGTGGTTTTAAGGGATACACTTGGTTTATACAAAACAGTGACCTGGGTTATTATAGTGTGGTGTTCAGCTTGATAAACACAGTGAAAATAGATACAAAACACTGCATTGTTTAAAAAACGTATTTAATACAATTATAGTGTTACAGCATCTAGCCAACACATTAGAGCATGGATTAAAATAATGGAATACAATTTAATTGAGCTTAAATTTAGATTTAAAATTATACATTTTTTTAAAATAAGGAACAGACTGTAGTTTTGTTTAATTAGTTTTTAGGATAGGCTAGGATATTCATGTTTTATCCCTGTGAATGGGAAAACCAAGGGGGTTAACACACGGGCAATCGTCAGATCCCCTCGCGCCCACCGTCGGGTTACCGGAGCTATTGCAGTGTGTTGTATATGATAGACACGTTCCCTTCAATTTGGTAGAACCCATTAATCCGCTGGGTTTAGGCAATGTCCGTAAAATGCCTTGCCCAAGGTCACAACTGATTAGCTAGCAACCAACTGGCCGGACGATTTTGCATTTTAAAACTATGGCATTCAAAAGGGGAAAAGTCATTATAGAGCACATCATACTTACAGATAGAAAATATAGTTAATGGTAAAAATACCCCTCAACCTGCCTTACTCATTCAATGCCACTTTTTCAACCGCTCTTATTTTTCTTCCCTGTCAAAGCATGGTTAACTTGTTCTATCTAACTATGAGTCTCTTATTTTATCATGTGAACTTTTAAAAGGTTTGAGAGCGCTTGGGTATCAGTAAACCAAGCAAATACAAAGTTGGCAGTTCACCAACACCAAGGGACTTGTCCAGATCAAGCTAATGCAGCTACTAAAACTATACGATTGTTGAACAGCAATGCTAATCTTTTAACTTATGTAAGTTTTTGTATATTTCAGCTATTGTTTACTGTTGCAATATTTAAATATTAAAAAGTTGTTAAAATATAATTTCTTTTTATTCAATATTGTATAACATATAGGATGGTATTCAGATTGCCAATATATTGATATATTTCCATTTTTTTCAATATTTTTAGTGGACGAACACGTATGTATTAAATTGTGGGACTCCATCACCAGCGACCAACCTAGTATGTGCAAATACACATTACTTTACGACGGCAAACGGAGGTTCAGCCAATACCAATGTGCTTATATTGGCTCTCCCAGATATAACTGTTGCAACGGGGTACACTGGTGTACTTGGAGGTTCGTAAATTTCTTCTATTTAAGCTTTAGCATACCCTTTCTGCTAATTATCCAATCTTCTCTTGAAATATTATCCAATCTTCTGTTGAAATGTTTACCACAAAACAAACCACATATTATTTTGCTTGTTATTATTTGTAAGATGATTCATTGCAACTCTTCTCCAATGCCATGATATAAAATTGATAAATATTAAAAAAATAAAATCTTTGGCTGCTACTAATGCATGTGTTTTACAGGTGCTCAACAAACTGCAGTAAATGGAATCCGAAATTCGGTAGCTGAAATATTTACCATTTCTCTGTTAAGAACCACTAATCCAAACTACGCTACAAATCAAGCTTGTAAGTTCCTTTTTTTTAATAATCGACACACTGCATTAGCTTTCATAACTCAACTGTTTGTCCATTCTAAAAATGACCATTTTTAATGAAGCCATATTAATTATGCTCTGTATCATTAGATAATTCCAGATTATGCTGGATCGTTTTTTATTTAACGAATTCCAGGTGCAAACAAATGATATCATTATAAGTGTTAATAGATCTAACAATAAAAAAAACAACAACAAACTGTAAATAGCAGTGGCACATTGTGCTTCACTATTTCTAATGTGTATCACAAGCACTTTACGAATATTGCACCAACCCAAAAGAAACTTACGGATTAAATAACAATTTAGTCTGACCAGTTAGTCTGATGGTGCTGCGATGCATTTCAACTAAAGGGTTACAGTTCCCCAATTGGTCACTAGCTAGTTGGTTGAACCAACGTGTGAATCATACACAACACACTGCAAATAGCTCCGGTAATCCAACGGGGATGTGAGGTCATCTCACGATTGCCCGTGTGTTAACCCCCTTAGTTTAGTTTTTTCCCATTCACGAGGATAAACATGAATAACATTTCAAACATGTGTAATAATCGATTAGGTTCATTTAGGGCAATATTTCATGGTAGATGTACTTGCCAGATAACTCATGAATAAAACAAATCTAGACAACACACAAGAGCAGGTTTTGCCAAACTGAATTCAGTGGTTTGGATGAATGTGTCTTTTATATTCTGTTTGATTGGGAATTAAAGAGTTTATCCTTGATTACTGTCTGATAACTCGCACATGTGCCAGCTGCCGAAGCTCTTCGAGCATGTGACCAGATTTTAACCCATCCAGCTATTCAGCAATTTAAAATGTAAATAAAAACTGTAGCCATGTCTCTTATCACATTCAAACCACTGCAATAGCTTTAGTTATTCGGTAATGGGCATGAGGTAGTTTCATAAATAAAGTAAACTCATAAGATGGATAACTAGGGAAAAAATGAAGAAGACTTGAAAACCTGTGGTTTAATGGATTAAACACAAACAATGTTTTCATCACATTTAACAATTACAAACTAGACTACGGGTGCATTGTACTTTTAATCTTTTTATTGACCGAGTATTGTTTAAAAACTGTTTTTTTTTAGATCTAAGTATGTTGGCTTGTAACTCTGCAACATGCAACAAGAATCTGGGATCAATTTACGACGCACAAGCAGCTGTAAATGTATTAGCGGCATTCTATCCATAAGTCGTCAAATGACTAACCACAGAAAAAAACTCAGTTCATTTTTATAACAAAAATAATTCGACACAGTTTATGGGGCCATTACCCTGATTAAACATGTGATGTTAACGGTTTTACATGGGAATTCATACAGACCTGGTAAAAGTATTTAATATATAGTAAACGTGTTATGTAAATATTCGCTTACTATTGCTAATGGTGTATTAATAACTAACTTTAAATGTACATATTACTTTCAATACTTGGTAGCCGAAAAATCTATTAATTTAACAGTGGATAAATACTTAGTTTTTGGTTGGTTATGTTTATTTACTACAAGCTTTACTAGATGAGGAAAAATAAAAGCAATCTTCTTTGATATTTTTGTGTGTTTGTGTCTGAAGAGTTGTTTGTTCTTGTAGGATCTCACGGTCGCTGTCAAGTTATCATTGCAAAAATTCTTTTGAGAACAAATAAAAATTCTGGGAACTGTTCCACTTATCCACGCAAACATGCCTTTGAAAAGCGGCTCTTATGCATTATGCTAGTTGATGGAGTCCTTGGGCAAAAAACTTAACCGACATTGCGCAAACCGAGCGGCTTAATGGGTTCTACCAAATTAAAGGAAACTGTAAACCATTAAAACACACTGCGATAGCTCCGTTAACCAGATGGTGGGCGCAAGGTGATAAGACGATTGCCCGTGTGTTAACTTCTTTGGTTTTCCCATTTATGTGGACAAACTTGAATATCATATCCTATCCAGGCGAATAGTTTTCCACCTAACTTTCAAAGTCGATCCAGAATTTAAACTTCAGATAACCTCACATCCATTTTGAACTAGTACAGAATTAAAGTTTCAAGCTTTTACATTTCTAAAATGGCAAGCTTTTTACAATAAATTAGCCAGTTAAACCTCAAAAAAATTTTATTTAAAGGAACTTTTTAGAAATCTTAGAATATAATAACAAAACATTGGGTGTGTAGTTTAGAACAGAATAGCGTACCCCATTTATCCCAAAGGTTAGGGAACAAAGGCATTGGCATAAGAATATTGTTGCGACAAAGACAGATTAAAGATCAAATTGCCAAAGTATGGTACATGTTAATTATATTGACAGATCACCTCGCACCCACTGTTGGGTTTGCAGGGCTGTTGCAGTGTGTTGTGTGTGATTCACACGTTCCTCTAATTTAGTAGA
>AACT01006420.1:0-16210 GCA_000149265.1 Ciona savignyi | reverse complement strand
TTAGAGAGTAATTTTTCTGTGAGTTTACCAAGCGAGAATTTAAGGCCATGTGCTGCACAAGTATAAAATCATTATGAATGGAAATTCATAGATAATATGCTTATCTACTGTAACACTTTTGGATTAATAATTAACATTATGAGCAACAACCAACAAGTATTTAATATGGCTTCAGTTGGCGAGGTGAATAAAAACACCCATACTCTCAATTTGTGTATGTTGATATCCTAAAACATTCAGTTTGCACCAACAATAGCTGTATATACAAGTGAATAGAAATAAATTTGTGTTGGCACATTCACAAGTGGCTTTCATCATAAAATCGGGAGTACCCTCTTAATACTATTAAGTGCTTGAAACTTACATTCTTGATGTTTACAAAGTGGAAAGGGGAAATAACTTGGTTTTATTAAAATAATGTTTAATAAATTTAGAGAATAATGTTATGTATGCCATTTCGCTTACCTTTTGTGAAGGGATACCCGATATGGTCTGGGGTTGGTCCCTTGCCACCTGGTCAAGTTTATTACTTGTTGATAATTTTCTCTGAAAAAGAAAACACCATTTACATCAACGAACTGCAGAAGATCACTTATTAATTCCCACTGTCCTAAACTCACAGAGAAACTTATCATGAAAAATTTATATTACATGATTTAGAGATTTTAATGGTTTTTTCGAAATTACACTGAAAACTAAACATTAAAAGCTACAATTCTAAAAACCAGCATGGAGGTATTTATGTGATAATGATCCTATTTATTTAAACCTTTAACATGTAAAGCAGAACATAAATAATTGATTTCACTAATACTCAACACCAACGACTGTTTTTGAAATTTAGGACAAAAAATAATGCCAGTAGCCTGTTTCCATAAGCTCTTTAAATTTAACAGCACATTTTGGCCAAAACCTAATAACTTATTAAACATGAGATTATGAGAAATCAGTACACATAAGGGAAATAAAGAACCATAACTGCACACCATTTAATTAATCAGCATGTTAACAATTTATGCTATTAAAATTAAGTCATTGGAAAACAAAGAGCAAAATGTTTTGTGTGAAAAATACCAAAGTGGTAAAAGTAGAGCTTGATGTTTTTCTTCCATTGGATTTTTCCTCTGAAATGTTGGATGCAAGAACTTTTCTACAAGTAGTAAAAATAGTTTTTATTAATGCAAAACTACAGGTGAAGCAGTATGTAATTTACTAAACCTTAAATATTTTTATAAGGCAATATAAATAAAATGAAAAGTTAGCGAAGATGAATTATTGAACTGGCTTATCAAAGTAGCCTAGTAGAGATACCATCGTGTACCTTAAGTCCATATTACCTACATTGAACCCAATAGAGAGAAAAACATAAATTAATCATTAATGGACACACAACATTTTTGTGTATACAGTAACGATAGGCTATCCAGCAATTTTTATGTATATTATCCATTCTTGTCCACACACGGCGTAATTAGGAAATTATTACATTTTTAAATATAGTTTGAATTTGGACATACACATAATCGGTTAGCCGTTTTTGTTCTTCTTTTTAAGAAAAGGGTTTAAGCATATGCCTACCCGGTTGGTCCGTTCAGATTTTTTTCAATCTTCTGTTTCATTTTGCTTTGTAATTTCTCAAACTTGACTATCCTTTTCTCTGCTTCCTTTCTTGCAAGTTCTTGCTGCTTTTTTGCTTGCTGGTTTAAAATAGATGCATAAGCAGAGAATAGGTATCTACATCTTGAATTGCCTTTATAAAACTTGTTCTTCAGACTCTTGAAATATTTGTAAGATCAATTATTGTTTTTTTTTATATTTAATTATTGGTTTTGATTTATTTAAGAAATATTTAAATTAAATTGTAAGTGGCTAAGAAAATACCCTACCGGTACATATTAAGCTCTTAATTACAACATGCAACTGACTCTAGTTTTGTTGAAAATATAATAACATTGTCATGAAAATATAATGTCTGGTTGTGATAGTCAGAATGTGGTGTGATCAAAAAACTTAGTCATTATAGTTCTCTGCTCATCCCATATCAATACAATTATATTACAAAAATATCTAATTAGCACCGACTAGTGTAAACGTGCACATATAATTTTACCTTTTTATCCTTTGCCTCCTTTTTGTTTATTACATCGTCAAGGTAGTCTACACACTTTTTCTGCTCCCGAATGCCAGCCAGAGCTAAAGCGTTGTTATAACTATTGTCCAGCTTCCAAATATTGGCTCCAAACTCCACGAGAAATGACACACATCGCATATGACCGTTCTGTGCTGCTAGATGAAGAGCAGTGTTTCCAAGCAGGTCACATTTGTCCACATCCCCTCTAAAAATAGAAAAAAATAAGGACACACTTTATTAAAATGTAGACTAGACCATATCCCAAAGGATATCTACTGACAACGGTCACCAATCAAGTGACAACTAATGAGACAAAAATTAATAAAATCTAGGAAAATCTGCACTAAAAATGGTCAGGTACAGTAGACAAATTCCATTATCTTTAGAAAGGCCACTAGATATTTTTCTTAAAATTACCAACTATAAGAACAGTTCGGGAGTAGATATATAAAGAAAAACATAAGAAAATTAAAAATCACTTTTAGCATTGACCCAAAGAATGAGAATTATGAAAACCTACAAAATAATGTATGCCACAAAATTAGGCTAACTTGTTAGCCTTCGGTCCACACTGCCAAATTATATTATACATAACTTCAAAAATATAGAAAGAATTATTCACCCACCCACGACTACAGCATGTACGCAGAGCAGAGAGTTGACCATGATAAGCTGCCCACAATGTTGGAGTCATTCCATCATCATCTGATTGATTAAGGTCTTTCCTGGTTCCCTGGTAGGAGATAAAATATTATTTTAGAAGTTTATCACATACGTATCTGGCACCGACCAAGAGAACCAATCGTTAGCCAGTTAGAATTTCCTTCTAAGGTTAAAATACTCAGTGGACTAGACTGTACCCAGTGGCTTAAAGATTTGAACTGCTAACCCAGGAATATCCAATGACCAAATGTTAGGCACAGGATATACCAACATTACCAGTGTTATAACCGGGTTGTTTATTCCAATCCTTGAAACTAAACATTATTTTGACCTATGTTAGTACAAATTAGCAAAGGATTTAAAATAATAACTGGGTTCTTTGACGAACCTCTTTTAAAACTTCTATTCGGCTATCAGCAGCAGCCCTATGGTAACGAGTTGTCATTTTTCTACTTTCTTTAAAGTTCAGGTGAGAATTGTAAATTATTGTCTAACATTGGCTACACATAGCGAATTGAGGTAATATAGCACCTAACCTACATGTACAGTAATCAATGATAAAAATGGTTATACAATGCTGTTAGTAACAATTAAAAACTCGTATATGGGCTAATACAGCCTACAGTCTGTAACGGTCCCTCTATTTACAGCCTACAGTCTGTAACGGTCCCTCTATTTTTAAATATGGGGTTGGACCGTTGGAGTTAGGGTTAGTTCTGGGGTTGAGATTAGTGTTTAGGGCAGGGTTTAAATTAGTGTTTAGGGCATGACACTGGACCTAGCGCTGGACATAGCGGACCTAGCGGATGTAGCGCAGGACATAGCGGACATAGTGGACCAAGCGGACCTAGCGGACATGTAAAAAATAAAGGGACCAGTCTGCAAGATGCTGAAAGGAAGAAATAGTTGTGGGAAGGAAACATTTTTTATTTGGGAAAGGCATTTAAAGAACATCGCCTGAAACTAATAAATTAGGACAAGGCTAATAAGAATAGGATAGTTATTCCTGTAAATGGGAAAACCACGAAGGTTAACACACTACAGGCAATCGCAGTTACAACAGCTCAGGTAACCCGGCGGTGACTGCGCCGAAACCTAACAGTTGTCTGTATTTACAAGGTTAAACATGTAAATATTTAAATTTTACTAATTTCTTACAAAACACAAGGCAAATAAACAAGTATTACAACAGGCAGAAACTGATTTGCGGAAAATACATATAATTACGGAATACAAAAATGCGAACTGGATAGAAATATTATAAAATCAAATGCCAGGCATGCAACCACAGAGTACTCTATGCTGCAACCGTGTCTGACGTATCCAGAATTTCTATAGCGGTAAGAATGTTAAATAATACCTACGCGATATAGTAGCTGAACTTTTTATCAATACATTTTAAACAACTTAGCATTTTGACCGAGTTAGTTTTTTTGTGTATAATTCTGTATATTAATCAATCAAGATAACCACTCGGCCAATAATACGTATTTTTTACCGGGCAAAATTTCGAATCCATGATGGGATCGTTGCTGAGGCATTTTTGTATCGGTCCCGCTAACCATTCGGCCACACGACTGATACGTCAATAATACCAAATATTTAAAGTTTTTTTTACCAACCAGCGATAATACGCCATCTATGTATTCCCAAAAGCTAAAAGTCCTCTATCATTATATCCAAAGCACCGCAAAGATCACATTAGTGACGCCTCTAACTTTTATGTGTTTACAGATCATATAAAATTCAACTTGGTAACTATTGCAATATCCAAATATATATAGCCGAAAGTAGATTGCGTCCAGTGAGGCATCATTAGAGCTCAGTTGGTTAAAGGATTGTGCAATATTTATTACTGGTAGGGGGGTGCGAAAAATAAACATCCGGTGCGTTTTTTCCTAAACCGCTTAATATCTAAAAGCTTAGTGCATTTAGGTTGTTCATTTTGTTATCTTGTGTGTCCATTAGGCAAAAAATAAGACTTCGATAGGTGCGTAAGGCATAGAAATAAACTAATCTCCGTAAGAACATAAATGATGATAATAATAGAACGCCCAAGTGAGTGCAGCTCAACCCTTCTTTAGTGGCAAAGCCGAATGCAAAGCAACGCGTCATTTGGAAGACATTGTAGTGGCGTCAGCGCAGTTTCTTACCAAATATTTTAAGTAAGAGAAGAAACTTCAGTTGATATTTAATTAAAACAGCACTTCTCCCGTGGCTTGCACATATTCTTCGTCCAAATAGCTTACCGATCTGTACGATTGTCGGTGGTTTACGGACAGCCAAAATATTGTTAAATCGAAACTAGACGCTAGGTGTAGATGGTTTGTTCCTAGTGTAATGTTCTCATTGGACATTCTAAACACAGTTCGTTAATTAGTAACTTATTAAATTTTCCAATCAGTAAAACACACTACAACAGCTCTAATACCCGACAGTGAGCACGGAAGGCAATTAAGCGATTGCACATGTGAAAACGCCCTGGCGTTTTCCCACTTGCGGGTAAAGAACTTAAATATCTACAACCATATACAAGTCGCACATACGCAAAAATAAGTTATAAACATACTGAGTGGTCATTATATAATTCTTTATCTCCACCTGGCGGACATTTAAATCTTGCTCGTTTGAATATGAAGGCACTCTATTGGACAACGTGGATTAGTTAGTAAAAGATAACCAAAATCAGTTATCGTATTATATACAGGCACTACAATTTATTTGGTTATCCAGTTCTTCAGAAAAACATGCTATGCAGAGTTTACTACACATAACAGTATGATTAACTATCGTCCCTACCAGATTAATGGGTTCTATTAATTTAAAGGAATATGAGAATCATACCCAACACACTACAATATCTCCGGTAACCCGACGATAAGCGTAAGGTGATCTGACGATTGCCTGTGTGTTAACCCCCTCACAGGGATAAACATGTATATTCTCTCCTCCGTTTCGTCTGGAAATTTTAGGTAGCTCTATTTTTTGACAACATTGGTTGCTACACAATCCCTATGAAATTGAGCGTATTAGCCCATTTTTCTGCGCCAAAGACAGTGTACAATAATGTTTAGACAGGACTATACGCGCCGTCGCAACCTTAGAAAACGTTATATACGTTATAACAGAAAGATTCACCAGCGAATCGACTTTTCCTCACGTAGTTCATGAATAACATCTTTTCTTTGGATCAATAATGAACACACAGGGACTGCTTCAGTTCAACAAGTGCATGAAGACAACACGGGCATATCTAATCTTGAAAGGCAACACTTGTTCGAGTGCTTGAACAGTTGATTACTCTTACTGGGATAAGCATATATATTTGTATGTAAATCCAATATGTATGATATATATTTGATTCATACAAATCTTTATTCACAAACACCAACAAATTACCAACCACAGGGAAAGTGTTCAAATGTTAGTAACATACATTTCGAAATCTTGAGCAATGCAATAAAAAAGCAGTTTTGCCTGAAGTGAAAGAAATTAGAATAAAATAAGCTCGAAGACCTTTTTACCAAAAACTAATGAAAAAAATGTGTTCGGCTGGATGGCCAAAATAGCGTTTGTTTTTACTGATAAATACCCACATGAAATTAAAATAGCAGATAAGATGAACTAAAATGCCGAAAAACGTTGCGCAGTTCAAACTTTCAATCAGTTTTTCCGACTTTTCGACGTTTGCTTGCAGGCATGCCAGCGATGTAGGCTTCGCTAAAGGGAGGCTGCGGTTTGAGCGATTTCTGTTTCTCGATGTCATTGCTGATGGTGTCGACCCAGGCTTCCGGGACGTGAAGCTTCCAATCATCACTGCTGCCGCTGGCTGCTCGTCGAAGGAGAGAATCAATTAACAAGCTCAACATTTTTGTGCGACATCGGCTTGTGGCATCGCCATTAAACGGAATATTTAAAGTCGTAACCAGCCAGAAGGTAGCCAGTTGTGGGATTGAGGCCCCCTAGTGGACGTTGTCTTACCCCAGTGGATTAACTATTTGGATTAAAAATATACTTTTCCGATTTATCCAACAAAAAAAAGAAAAATGTTTTTCTAATATATCCAACAAACAATAAACAAGAAATTTAAATGTAGGCTGAAAGTAATCTTACTATTGGGTGTGTTATAATGACCTTTGTTGTCCAACCCATGGAGGTAAATAGGACATTCTTATCCAACGATATCGGAAATGGAAATTGGCCATTACCTGACACGAATACGCCAAACCTATTTTAACCTGTTAGACTGTGGACCAATGTTAAACTAACACTGAGGTACAAATGCAAACAAGAATTTTAAATGTTTGCTGACTGATACCTACTATTTGTCAGAATGTCAATGACACATATCTTGGCCAAATTTTGTTACCTAAATTTTCAATTTTTCCCCATAATTTTTTTTAATTTTTCGAATCAACAAGTTATCATACCTTCATCTGTTTTGTTGAGGTCTTCACTTCCTGTATCATCTATCTCTATCTTCGGACCATCAACCACTAGGGGCGTTTGAGATACTGGTTCCACAACAATGGCCTATTAAGTACATAGTAAGATTGAATGTAATAAATAAATACAACAAACAATTCAAAAAGGGTATTTCTGGTACCAACTTAAAAAAAGAAAAGAAATTTGTGGCTATGAGTGTCTCTTAATAGACGTTACTACTTCATTTTTAAACAGGCAGAGAAAAATGCATTTTAGAACAAACCTCTGTGCTGGGATGAGGCTTGGAATTCATGACGAACTGATCGATTTGTTCTTGTTTGACATTAACAGCACACATGGAAAATGCTTTATCTATCATTGAATATCCATCCCCCTGTAAATGTTTTCATTGAAACATAAATAATAATTTGATATTGGATTTGGAGTCCATATTAAAACGATTTGTTCATTCCAAATGAAGAGTTCAGTTGGCAGTTAAAAGCCATGCGACGAAAACCAGTTGTAAGACACAAGGTTGTGGCATAGCACTTAGCGATCATCGCCTAAATTAAGGGGATGTATTGATTGTTTTAAAAGTGAAACGTATAAGTCCTTCAAACCTATACAATCCAAAGCAATACCCCCAGAAACCAGATGGGGGTGGTTAGGTAATCTGATTATAATGTAAACATAACAATGCTACTTGTGTTTTTTAGTAAATATTCTATCTATAGCTCCAGTCATTATTTAAACAATTGTAACCCAATATTGATAACAAATAAATACTGTAGAAAAGAATTTGAAATTCTTCAATAAAATTCGAAAATCTAGAAATAAATAAATATTTATTTTGCAGGTATTTCTCTTACATATCCCTAATCGCAGGAATGTCCAACCTGCGGTCTGCCTAAGATTTTTGTGCGGCCCACTTGTCATTTTCACTCCAAGTAGTATTTTGACTTTAAATCTTAGCCAATTAAAATGTATCAGTCAGCTTTTAGGGACGTAGTAATAGTAGGCTATAGTATGAGAGCAACAGGAATACAGGATTATATATAACTAAGACTCTGCGGCCCATGGAATTATTTCAAGTGACAATGCGGCCCACTTCAACAAAAGGTTGGACATCCCTGCCTCATCTCATTCAGTACAATTTGTGAAATATTATAACATTGCCATATTTCCCTTTTAAAATATAATATATATATATATATATATTTTTTAAGATATAATTAAGAAATTGTACTGAAGATATATGTCACAGCAATACATGCATACCAGGCCACGCATTAAACAGTCAGCCACAGCTTGCCGACGTCCACGTAGCAAGCTTTCATTTAAACGGAAGAAAATACTGCCCATGAGCTGTAGGTGCTTGGTGAATTCCCGCGAAAACGTTGCCATATCTATGGAGAAAGGTAGTAATTGAACATGATTGTGTGTTTTTTTGCTGCCATAAGCTATTATGCCTGTGTATTGATGTTGCACTGAGTTGCAAGCTGAGCTGGAAATAAGGCAACAGTGCTGCACAGATACTTTTATCCATATTCATACACCTTAGAAGTAAAATATAAAATGAGGTTTTAAAGAAAAAAAAAACACTTAAGTAAAATGCTTAACAGTTAATCTGCTAATATTTTGCAATAACAACTGCCCTTATTAATTTGTTAATAAAAAAAATCCTTTTATTTGTAGGACTTAAACAAGATAAGACCGTTGAAACTACATTTCAAACAGTTATTCTTATGTTTTTTTCCTTTGGATAGGCAATGTTTATTTTTTTACATTCAGGTGCTGTGCATCACAGATACACACAAGAAACATCGAAGTCTCACAGCACCACAACACTTACTTAGGTTACAGTTTGACTTGCAGTACCCAAGCAAAATCCCAAGACATCTATAGAACAGCACAATGCTTACCACAGTTGAAAGCAATCTTGATCATCTTGCGCATGGTGTACCTATACAAGGACAGATTAGATTCCACGATATCAACATCGGGAAAGGTGTCAGCACCCTCGAACATTCGTTCGCAGTACGGTCTCATTTCTTCCGACGACTTCTCAGTGCACTCCTGGTGAAGAATCAAGCTGTTTTAACTTTATTTCCAAAAAAGAAACTATATTAAATGTGGAGAAATACATTGCCTCAGTAAAACTGTTGGGATCATTGAAATACATCCAGCAGGTAATTGTTCAGGTAGGGTATCGGAACATCAGTCAGACGGTAGATGATTATATATATGTGCATCTAGCTATTTGTGTCCTTGGACAAGGTAGTAAATTATTGAGTTAAACAAAAATTCGCCATCTTATTTAAAACAATGCAATGTTGTTCACCCAAAAGTGTGGAAAATTAATCTGGTGTCTACTTATCATGTTCTTCCTTCTATGTTATCACTTAAGGGTAATCATGACCGTCCTATTCTATATATTATTATTTGTTAATTATGAATATAATACCTCGATTTGTTCATCGGTTGGAGAATTGGTGCGACCCCCAAAATATTGTTTCTGAAAGATGGATTGCCAGCGGCCTTGCGTGCTCTGAGCTGTGGCAGGATGGGGTAAGTTGCGGCAATCGCCGGAAGTTAGGTGGATTGCTGCTTCCAACACGTGCTGTAAAATTCCTGCAGCAAATGTTTGTCGTATATGATCACATGTGAATGTTTAGCGGACATATTGATAATAGTTTATTAGTGGAGCAATTTGGACATAACATGTAATTGATTATCTTTGTAAAAAAAACTCCTATTATTGTAGCCATGATTAAATGTTGCATAAGACTTGTTTTAACATGACCAGTTGGTAATGACATGGTACAATTTAGATCCAAGTTTTTATGAATTAGGCAGCACAATGATTATCGGTATTTCGTTACAGCGTAGAAACAATGATGAATTCCAAACAACCTTGAAAAGATGCGACAACAATTAAACCACTCACCTGACCCGGCCATGGTACCAAGCTCACGAGCGCACAGATTCCGGCAAAGGGCCTCAATGAACTGATCACCATTGGCAATCCGCTGTTCATCACTAGTTCCACTATGCTGTGCTGGTCTTGAGCCAAATGCACCATTTGACACCAACCGTTCAGCCATGTTGGTGGCTCCAGCACCATCCACACCAGCGCCAGCTATGATTTGGTGATTTTGGTTATTATTTCATTCACTGTGTGTTGTTATATTCTTTTCCTCATGGAAAAAATGAATACAAAAGAATTTTTATGGAAAGTGTGCTAGGACAAAACTAATTGATTTCTGGAAAAGTTCCTTTATTGTCAAGGATGAGGTTAACTGATTACTTTCCACAAAATTGTATGATTACAAAGGTTGTATGATTACTTTCCACAAAAATGCCCTCAAACAAGTCACCCGTAAAGACAGAAAATATTACTAAGATAACATTGAAAATTGGTCTTCATGGTCTGAACTGCTACCATACTAACCAGTTGCAGGTGCTGGTGTATGACTGGTTTGCAAACCAATGTTTGATGTGGAGTTGCTGGTTTGAGTAGTGGTGCCGGTTGAAACGGTGCTCGTACTCATTGCAGTGCTGGGACTTGGGGTGGGGATGGGAAATGGCACACCACTGGATAAATTGAAGTTGAACGGTGCGCTTCCATGGCCTCCTAGATGAATAAAACAAGAATCGATGACTTGATCATTTGTGTAATTGCCACAAACAACACAATTTAAATTTTGTCCCAATTTGGTTGATACTATTAGTGATGATAAGAATTTTGCATCCGATGGCAGAAGCTTATTAAAATTAACATTTTACATCCATTTCTATGATAGAACAAGTTCCTGTGTAATAACAACACATCTGACACACTAAAGCTTTAGACATTTTTCCATTATATGTACTCTTTATTCCATACAGAAATTTCCACACAAAACCTCAACAATGCTTCTTATAACTAGTTTTAAATGACACTATAGATTTTTTTAAATGTAATTAACACTATTATTATATTCTATTGATAACTTTCATTTGTATATATCAAGGGTTGGCGACCTTTTGCATTTAAAGAGCCATTTTAACGAATATTCTACTAACTAAAAATCACTTAGAGCTGCAAAAAGTGCTTGCTACAGTCACAAAAAAATTAATGATAGCCGCAGGTTGCCTACCCCTGGTATATACAATACAGAATTAAGGACTTGTTCCATTAATGTAAGAAATATCAACACAGTATGGCACCCACCCTGCATATGCTGGTTGATTGCGCCAAACATCCCTTGTCCCAAAATATTGGAGATGTCATCTTGGACCTGATTCTGAAACCATCATATGATCAGTACAACGCAATACAATAGTAGGGGTGGGTCCATGGTAGACTGGCACCAGAAATGTAGGCCATGTAAGGCATGTTACTCCAGCGTCCGGAGGTAAAAGGGATTCGGGATGTAGTGGTTAAGTCAATCTATGATCAGCATTCAGCGATATAAGATAATGTTGTAAAAATTTGTTTATAATAAAAAGTGATTGGTAGAAAGGATAACTTTTATTTTTATAACCATTAAGAACTGAAAATTGATGAGAAAGTCACAAAATAGCAAGCTTTGATTTTAGAACTATAGGAAGTTGTAACACCTATAAAAAGTTGTAATACCTGTAACAAATTTACCCAAAGTATAAGTACAGAGAAGTGGGGTTATAGTTGTAGAGAGACTGTTGATTTTAAACAAATTATAGATTACAAAAGAGAAAAAAATGTATGTCAAGTGCCCATCGAGTGCCTGGGTGTTTGACCTCACAACCTTAAGGTCAGTGATCAAGCACTCTACCAAACGATAACCAGGTGTCGGACCAATAATGAATAAGTCTGATCTTGGATTTTTAAGAGAGGATTTTAACACTAATCCATGTGGAGCTATGATCCAAAACATCTCAAAACGAAAATTATAATCCCCCAATGAATAATTGGCTTACCGGTCCCCCAGGTGGCCCCTGAACCACCAGCATCCCATGGCCCCCGCCAACACCCCCGTCAGACATGTCGCCCCCAGCTTGCTGCTGCACCTGTTGCTGTACCTGCTGCGCAACACTTTGGAAGATATTGGTGAGCATGTCGTGAGGCACTCCTGGGGGTGATATCAGGTTAGTCTGGCCGATTAGCTCAGTGGGTTAGTTCGTCGCCTTTTAGCTAAAGCGCTGCAGGTTTGAAACTGGTTCCATAAAGTTGGTTGTGTCCTGGGGAACGTGTGTATCATACACAACACACTGTGCTTCTGACGGTGGGCGCGAAGTGATCTGACAATTGCCCGTGTATTAACCCACTTGGTTATCCTACTCGCAGGAATAAACATGATATCCTATCCTACTCAGGTGGTAGCCTATATAGTATGGTTATATAGTGGTGTTACATGGTATAATTACAAGACATGTTATAAGCTACAGACCTGGTATATTAGGAAGTTGTCCATTCATTGTGGGTAGGTTTGAATCATGGATGTTCATTTCAACCACATGCACCTGCAAATTATCAGTGATAATATCCGTGCTGTACGAAAGTGGGATTTTTCCTTTTGCAGTGTTAATAACAAGAAACCTATTTTACCAACAAAAGACAATCTTTAGATTTTAAATTTTCAAGCATACATATAATCACCTATTAATAAAACCAAGCCTGGCAAGTTGTCTTTTAAAATAACTACATTATTAAGCAAAATCTTAAACTATGTGGGAAAATATAGACAAAATGTGATTTTCTGTACAACAGTAAGTCTTAAGTAGAAGGGTAGATCACTGCAGCTGAAGAACAGTGAAAATCATCAACTATACTTACACCATTTTGTTGATTCGTTGTTGAATTGGTGGTGGTTGAGGTTGTATTACGAGCTGTGGGTTGATTTGCGGCGGTGGTCGTGGGCATTTGAGCATTGGGGTCCATGGTGATTTGGATTTGTGGTTGGATGGTGGCGTTCATCTGTTCGTTGTATAGTTAGGGGATACTTGTTACTGATACCCCATATGTGGGGGGTTTTCATCAGTTACAGTTTAACTGGTTATGCTTAAAGCTGGGCGTAAGATCATAGTTGTATTACAGAATTACGCTGGCTCAGTTACGTAATTCCGGAATTTTTATGACGTCACCGTTATTTAAACAAACAACCCAAAAATTATTAAAACTGGTTCATTTGTCTTGATTGAAACAAACACTGACACAAGTAAACAAATCGCAGATTGTGATGTCTTTGCCTTAATCTCCAAGATCACATGTATTTACCGCGATTTGGATTATTTCCATCGGTGATTCGAACTATTTTACTTAAACAAAAATAAAAAACAAACTTAATTTGCTAAGACTAAAACAAGGAATTTCTCAAAAGTATATTTACAACGACATTCATCCCGTTTGAATAATTATGGAGAGATGCTTAAATATGTAATTTTGATTGGACTTACGTAACATAATTCCGACGTCCGTAATTACGTAACTGAACAAAATTTCGTAATTTTGCCCAGCTTTAGTTAGGCTTACCTGTACTGTGTATTGTGGAGGGGTGATTGTGAACTGGGTAGCTGCCCCAGTACCACTGCGCTGGTACGTCGGTGGGTTGGTTTGGTTGCGTGAGGAAGTGCTCTGTTGAGGGGCATTTCCTGGGTACCTGTGATAAGGTAGGTTGCATTTAATGCAATTTCGGTTAATGTACATTAAATAGGAAAAGCTGAATGTATCAGTGGATTTTCTCCAACCCATAATTTATGCAAATACATTGGTTAAAGAGAGAGGAGTAACTTCTAAAATTTAATTCTAACATAATATTGGAGATTTCTTTTAGAAGAAAATATTACAGCCCTGCGAATATTGTAACCAGATAGTTGTACCAATTGTTAAAAAATTTGTGTTCGTGAGTAATTCATTTCTTAATTTTTCTAAATAACCTTCTTTAACAACAAAGAGAAACAAAAAATAAACAAATTAAACTTCCGTTGCAGTTTCAATGATCATAAGAGAAATGTTGAAATATTGACTCACACAAATTGAAATTGATGCATCCGCGGTCTCTGTGGAAATAATGTTTGTTTTGAATTTTTACTGTTAAAGTTTAATTTATGGTTTGATTACAACGAAAATGAACATTTTTCGAATTATTTAAGACAATATTTAGAGCCTAGAAAAAAGTGTGCAAAAAGAGCGGCTCAGAACTGATGGAAGGGGCTTTTCAGCCTAAGTGGAAAAAGAAAAATACCTTAAAAAATCTTTTTTTAAAGCTGGATGAATTTAAAAAAATCATTTTTTGAAAAATTCATGGGTTATGCAAGTGTAAAATATATATCGTTGTTTTTCAAGCATGCGTCATTAACATCGAATTGGATTAAACAAAAAAAGCAGGTTTATGCCATGTTACGAGTACAAGAACAAACGGCTGCAGTGCATGGTTGTAACTACAGTCCATACCCAACACAGGGAGAGTAAAGCAGTCAGTATTATACTAAGCATTAACAAATGTCTCACCGGTTGTCCAGCTGTATTCAGCTGCGGCATTTGGGGGAATGGAGGGTTGTGCAGCGGCCGGTTGATGTTGGGCATGTTGGGGAGCCTTGCTCGCATGACTGTGGTGTGAGCGGAGTGGGGCATGAACCTTGCTTGGTTGGGTATCGGGTGATTGGGGGCTCCGGTCACTATCCGAGACCTACCGCCTGTTGAATAAATTGATAAAAAAATTGGCAATCTATAAAAACGATTCTACTGATCATTTTAATCTAAAAACAAAAACAAAAACACTACAGCGAAATATTAACCTTGGAGCAAATTAGATATTTGATAGGGTTTTAAAACAAACAAACTTGTTTTCTAAGAATAACTGCTAAAAATAAAAAAAATAGATCCGCTGATTGGTTTTTAACTAATGTTTAATATGATGGCCAATGAAGTTTATTTATATGTGGTATTTCTTAGTAATGTGGAAATTTTTTATTAAATCAGCTCCTACTATGTCCGGCATTACTTACCACTAGTGGGTGGGTGAACCCGTACCGGCCCCGGTTGGGCACGGACCAGCATAACACGGGGTGGGGTGTTCCCCAGGGGTATTGCTACATGAGAGAGCATCTGCTGCACACGAGACAACATTTGTTGGCCTTGCAGAGTGAGCTTGAGTAATCTTGCAGTAGTGCGGTACTCTGCGCTCTGTTGGTGGGATTTTTATCAATATTTAAAGTCTCTAATAGAAATTCAAATCAAGAGAAATGTATTAAAGGGGATGTGGGCTACAACCAATGGGCAAAACCTGCTGGAGTCTAGCAGCTAGACTATAAGTTTCTTCCCAATTCAATACTACAGAGAAATTTAGTTGTGTTCACATTACAAAATAGTATTATAGATTCCGTTAATGATTGATGGAGACACTTCTTTTAAAACCAGAAAAGGTAAAAACTACAATCCGAGTCATATGCAATAAACAGAAAAATGTGCTACAGCCACTTGCTTATACAAAAGCAACTTTAAAAACCCAATTTAAAAAATCATGCAATATCTGTTAACTGCCAAGCGCAGTAACGCTTACATTGGTGCTAGTGAAAGCTGGGTCTTCGTTAAAGAAAGTGGCAATCTTGGTCTGGAACGGTTCCAATCTACGCTGTGCTTCAATCATCCTGGTAAAAGTGGCCCCCAGTTCTTGTAGGGATGGGTGGCTGTGTACACAGTAGTTATAGAAGATATCCATGTTGGTCTCAATAATCGATATTAGTAAGATAGCTAGAATTCCAAGCTTCAGTATTACCATTGTTACATATTTTTAATTTTATCAATAGTTTATCTCATACTATAAATGGAAATGCAGATACATCTTCCAATTAAGATATTTCACCCATAATAATACAGGCTACAAACGACAATTATTCAACCAGTCATGATAACGCTTACTTGGCACAGCTGGGTCGAGGTGCTGTGCCGGTAGCAGTGTTTCCAGCTTGACTTGTTCCATCAGTGTTTCCGACATCTGTATCGTTGGTCTGCTCAACATCTGGCCCATT